>OZ018324.1:151262874-151327874 GCA_963969495.1 Ceratothoa steindachneri | reverse complement strand
TGTAAAGCCACATTGGGCGTGATTAGCCTTCGGATAGGAACTGGAATTAAGTCAATATTCCAGAGACATCTCTGGGCAGTTCATGTATTCACACTTTCTCACCTTCACCCTTCTACAACAACGGTACTAAGCCAATCTATCACTTTCAAACGCCTTACAACAGAACCGACATACCAATTCTGTAACACAATTACCAGCACTATTTTGCTTATAGTTTCCATTACTTGTTACACAACTCAAGGTTTTACATCCGAGACATCCAATTTATCCACATTCGCTTCATCTTCCATAGCCACATTATACAACTCGCCAAAGTACTACACTTGCCATACAATTTTGAACCTCACATTATACGCAGAACCCCTTTCATTCTAACTCTTGATGTTAGCACACTTATTCTTTCTTCACTTGGTTTCTCCCTTCCAGAATAATATCCTGCTCCCATCCGCATCTTAATTCATTTTCCTTCCAGAATAGCTTCCTGTTCCCATCCAGATCCTAATTTATCTTTCTTCCAGAATAGCTTCCTGCTCTCATTCGGATCCTCATTCATCATCTTTCTAGAAGTTTCCTCTTCCCATCCGGATCTAAATTCATTTTCCTTCCAAAATAACTTCTTTATGTTCTCATCCGGATATTCATTTATCATCTTTCCAGAATAGCTTCATGTTCCCATCCGGATCCTCATTCATCCACCTTCCAGAATGGCTTCCTGGTCTCATCTTGCTCCACATTCATCTTCCTTCCAGAATAGCTTCCTGTTTTCATCCAGATCATCATTCATCATCTGTTCGCATCCGGATCCTAATTCATCTTCATTCCAGAATAGCTTCCTGTTACCATCCACATCCTTATTCATCTTCCATCCATGATAGCTTGCTGTTCTCATCCGGATCATCATTCATCTTCCTTCCAGAATAGCTTCCTGTTCGCATCTTTCTCCTTATTCATCTTCCTTCCAGAATATCTTCATGTTCTCATCCGGATCATCATTCATCTTCATTCCAGGATAGTGTCCTGTTCCCATCCGGATGCTCATTCATCTTCCTTCCAAAATAGCTTCCTGCGCGCATCTTGCTCTTCATTCATCTTATTTCCAGAATAGCATCATGTTCCCAGCCGGATGCTCATTCCTCTTCCTTCCAGGATAGCTTCCTGTTTTCATCCAGATCATCATTCATCTTCCTTCCAACATAGCTTCCTGTTCGCATCTTGCTCCTCATTCATCTTCCTTCCAGAATAGCTTCATGTTCCCATCCACATCCTCATTCATCTCCCTTCCAGAATAGCTTCCATTTCCCATCCGAATCCTCATTCATTTTCCTTCCTAGTGCTTAATTTGCTGCATTCTACCTATGGCAAAACACTTGTTTCACCTTTCTATTCCTATCCTTGTGCGCATTCAACCACCCTCTGACATTATCATTACTACTGTGTAAAGTATTTGCAAGTACGTCTCACTTTTGCTCTACATTACACAATTCACATCATTATTCTACCATGCAGTATTCTGCTTCCTCTTTTCAGTTATAGCACACCCAAATGAAGCCTTAATACTCTTCACTTCCTTAAATTCGTTTCACATTTGTTCTATCTCCTTTACATTTATTTCTTATCTCATACCCAAACAATGCAGCATGACAGTAGGCATATGAATTATTGTCACACTCTCTTTATTCGTACCATCATTATTCACGCTTGCTCGCACTCCATTCACTCGATCACACACAACCTCTCCATTCCCTTTCATGTTTGTCTCACAGTGTGCACACAACTGTAATCACCCTTTTAAAAATGCGTTTACCATAACAAACCCTCTTTCTTTGATCACATATACCCCTCACATTGACCCCAAACACAAACCGTTCAGACGTTGACGAAAATGAACAGGAATGAGTGGACGGGGTTCTCGATAATCCCCACCCCACTACCAGCATTGACTATTTGCGTTCGTAGGACAAGACCTTCGGGATAGTGCTTTCCAGGCGAACGACCCCTATCCGGGATTAGTCTCCTTCTACGAGTCGATGGGTGTTGCTCTTGCTCTGTACACCGGTCGGGGTTCAGGTATATAGAATATTCTCAGGAGTAGATAAGCCGCGACGTTTACTAGTGGGCGTCAGTTTAAAAGAAGCAGTTTGTATCACTAGTGGCTGGACAAGTATTTGGTGTAGATTACGAAGGTTATCTTTAATTTGACCTATCCATCTGGGATGGACATAAAATTGTATTACATTGATTAGGGACGGGGAGGCATGAGTTCGATAAATTTGAGAGATCTATCAGGGATAGATGTAAGACTGTATACATATATTAAATTGTTTAGGCAAAAAAATAAGCATGATTGAGCTTTCAGACCCAGAAAAAGTGAGCAGTGCGGAGTCATATAATTCAGCGAAATTATATTGTATATGGATGGAATGAATCATACTGCAAAGAAACAAAAGATACACAGAATAATTTTTTTCGATTGAAAATTCTAATTGTGAGAAAATTCGTTTTAGGCGTGAGTATCAAACCAAACACACTGAGGCAGCGAACACCGCTTTGATCTGTTAAAACAACGCCCTAGACCACTCGGCTACGACGTGAGAACAAAGATTCTCACGGATAGACAGGCTTTTAAGACATGCTTCGCTAGGCCGATCGGAAGAACTATGAAATAGAAATTAATTAGGAATTCAACGGACAAACGAGAAATATAGTTAAACGCGCGGCGAATATACACTATATCACTCGCGCATTCATGAGATATATATATATATATATATATATATATATATATATATATATATATATATATATATATATATATCAATATATATATTATAGAGTATATATGTAAAATATATGCTTTTCGAAATGATGGGGTAGGGAGACACTTCATAGGCCCTGTCGGGTCCTTTCCTTCGCATTGTTTCTTGAGTGCCTCGACTCCCAGAGGATACAAAGCACGACACGGACAAAAAATGGACCACATTTGCAGGAGGGGAAGATAACTCATCCCTCACCTCATACAGCCCCTCTTCAAAACCGCATTCCCACCCACATTCCGACCCCGATCGGCACCCGAAACGCGTAATAGGGGAGCCAACAAAGAATGCAGCGAATGTGGCTTCCTTAAATCTTCGCTTGGCGAAATTCTTGGCTTGGCAAAGAGGCCAAAATGCGGTCGTAACGCCGCCCCTTCTTTACCAACCTCTCCCCGTCGTCTTGGGGGCGGGCAGCAATTGCCCTCATTAGTCTTAGTTTAAAAAATACTAATAATGATAGTTACTGGTCAAATTAGCTACAACGCAAATGGAATCAATATTTGATGGCAAAGAAATTGAAGAGTAGCTCTCCACCTATTCACAATCCGTGGCACCCCCAGGTAGTCCCCTCCTTTGGCTAGTTTCCCTCCCCCGACGTAAAAATGAAGAGCGCAAAATATAGGAAAAGAGGCAGTGTCGCGGGTAATTGTACCCCTCTTGGAAGCTATATTTGGACAGGTCGACCCGGAGACAGGGTGTGGGCCGCCTATGCCCCTTCCCTGGACGGAAATGAAGGGGCGAGGTCACCGGAAGGCAATTCTGGGTCACATAATATAAGGTCATCTAGAATCAACCGAGGTGGTTTAGGTCAAGCGTGATCATACGATTCAAGGAAGGTCATCTAAATTCAAGAAGGGATTCTCAAGGACCGAGGAGCACAACCAGCAACTCTTTAATCATCCTCAAAGAGGGGACTTTTCACCCAATTGATTCGTGACCCATTCTTATCATCATCCCCCCCTCCCAGGAAGTATCAAAAGTGACTAGGACAGAGAACAAGTTCGTACTTACGAACTACCTTTAACCCTAGGGATTCTTGTAGTGCTCCCATCTCTTCAGGTGTAGAATAAGCATTCATGCAGCTGACATCTGCATTTTCAATTCATCTTCATCCCCTCAACAGATCTCCCGATACAAACTTTCCACGACAGATGCCTTCATTGGTTTCCGCTTTTTACTCTTAAGTACAACATTTCATAATATTTTAGGCTCTATTTTTATTCTTGTCTGGCCATGCCCTTCTTTGCTTTATCTGAAAGGGGGGAGGGCGTAGCTTCGAGTCTTTGAAGGTCTTGAATGAACTTGGTCTGGGGCTTGCGAAAATGTATTTAGGTTGAGACCCCACATGGACGGGGGTGGGTGTATGCCTGCATTAAGAGTTGAGGTAGATTCGGGAGATTTATTATACACCCACTTGGTTTTACAGAGCCCCAATTAGTTTCCTCTTTAGCTTACTCGGTGTATATAATTACCACATTTTCGCTTTCCTTGTTAGTCCCCTTTACAAAATAATAAAGAGAAAACTTATGAAAAAAAGAGAAAAAAAAAATCAATTTTCTCCAATTTAAGGCGCAATAACAAAGAGGACATATACCTTCAAATCCCCCCCTCCAGGCATTGGGGCCGGAAGGGATTACAAATTTCCAGATGTCAGCCGCAGCAATATTGCCAATGCTACACCTAACATCCCGTTGCGCGGCCACAAGGAAAAGAAAGAAGCAACGGAGGAAAAGGACGGGAAAACAACAGGCAGGTTGAAAACTACCATCCAAACCTGGGCCAATCGAGAGGGATCCCCACCCCATCGTCCCACAAAAGATGAATAAACAAAAGCTAGTCAGCGACTAGCCTATGAAAGTACCCCCAGTCCATGAAAACAGACAACAAAAAAGGAACTGTCTAGAAAAATATAGGCTAGGTAGTCTCAATCTAGTGTAAAACTGCCGGCATCACTGGGGCCAGTAGGGCGTGTCGCCAGTAGGTAGGTACTGTGGTTATAACAGTCTACAGCGGAACCTATTTGAAGGGGAAGAATATTCACCGGTGACCCGACCATTCCTCTCCTTTCGATTTTCCCCATCCGTCTCGATTCTTCATTGCGGCGCGACCCAATCAAATTTCACCCGTTACTTCCCACGAAACGTCCAAGACCCTGTGAGTGGGCGCCGATTCTCTTCGTTATCGTCTTAAGTCCCGGGGAAGAATGCAAATAATACTAATAAAACACGAGTAATCCAACGATGGATTCTGGACCTAGCGAAGGAACATCCACGGGGTAAATTCCTTAAACCTAGATGAGAAATAAAGAAGGGGTACTCTTTGGAAAAAGTCGAGATGGATAGTGATGGGGGGGACCCAGGAGCTACCCCATGCTTGGGAAGACGTGGCCTTCCTCCAAGTCACAGATGCAGACGTCTATACACAGGGTCGATACTCACTGGCTGATCAAAAGTCCGTGAGGAAAAAGATATAAAAGACCTGCAGGGAACGTGCACAACTTCTGGCACTGTGCCAGGGGCGTGGAGTCCCCCCCCCTAGGTACCAGGTGTAGTGCTCTAAACAGGGTACCTCTCTGCGGGGCAAGACAAACTGAGGAAATCTCTGTCAGAAAGTTTGAAGAGCGTTTGGTAAGAGGAATGGTGAAATTGGGTCAACTGAAATATGTGGAAGAGTTTTAGCGGAATTTTCAAGGAGAGCGGCGCACGATATTTTAGCAGGGTTGTCTTTTTTGCTAGATTTGAGCTATTTTTAGCTCTTTTAAAGCCTTTTTCAACTTAAGTAATTATAGTAAACTTATATAAACTAACTTTAAAAAAGCTAAAAACGGCAACAATCTATCCCCCCAAACCCCTGCTAAAATATCGTGCGTCGTTCTCCTTCAAAATTACAGGTAGCTCTAACCAAAGGGTGGGGGTGCAACGAATAAAAAAAAATGAAAATATTCGTTTCACAAGGCTGTGAATGGGTGAACGAGTTTGTGTAATCCAACAGGGAGAGGAAAACAACGCCATACCTCGAGGAAGAGGATCGTACAAAGATTCCGCTTGACAGCACGAACCCAAGTTCCACTTAAGGGGAAACAACCATTTTCTTCATATTCAGTGGAAACACAAATATTTTTAAAAATCTACATAATTTCAAAAGCTGGTTCTCCACCTCCGCGCCTTTTTATCAATGAACTTCCATAAGAGCGTGTCATATATGGGTATAACCATTGCACATTTACATCTTTGCTAGTGTAGGTTTACGTAAATAAGGCGCGGTAATAGCGCGCCAATTTTGTGCTGGATTCATAACATCGACGTCAACGTAGGTCATTAAAGCTAAGAGAATGAGAAGACTGAATTCATCCTGCTTGCAAAGAAGGCCATTTCGCGACATCTGAATGGCGAACCAACGGAAATTTGCATAAAAGACGCCTCAAGAGTCTAAAGGCAGCGTAGAAATTAGCCGAAATATGGAGCGGCAGGCCCAACACACAATCTTAGAGGAACAGGTTAAAAAGACTAACGTTTTCTGTTTTAATCTTTCAAATTATTTTACTTCATTCATAACACTATATTTTAGGAATACAATTTTTTTAACATTTTGAGTTTTAGTTTGTGAATAGTGTTGCAAATATTTCCCGGGCTAACTTTGGGAGGACTTTCGCAATTATATCATTCGAAAGAGAATGTAAAACAACATAAGGGTTTCAAATTTCATTAGAATCAGCCGAAGTTATTGCCAAAACAAAATAATTCCTGGGCTAACCTTAGGACGACTTTGGCAATTGTAGCATAGAAAGAGAATGTTAAACAACACAAGGGTTTCAAATTTCATTAGAATCGGCCGAATAGTTATAATGTTCTTACAAAAAAAAAGCAGCAAAACGGGGAACCGATAAAGTGAGATGTAGAGTCGCTCGCGACTAAAAATATATATTTAGTTTCTTTGAACTGGCTAACTTGCTACGCATTTACCAAAGTATTAAATTTAGCGAGGAAAAAAAGAATGTCTGAAAAATTATACGTGCATTTGTTTATGATAAATTTTTATTAGGTTTTTAGTAGGAAAAAACCCCCCGCATTTTATTTTTTAAAAAAGGTTAGCATTAGTTTGCACCTGTATTTCTATTACTCAATAAAGGATGTGTTATTACAGTTTTATGTTTGATTTGACCCCTATGTGTATTGTTTCGGGTATTTTTTCGGTCAAAAACAGTTTGCAAAAATTAGGGTCGGTAAAAACCGGTTTTCAAAATTCCGGTATTAAACAACCCTATTTGTAAATCACCTAGCTATATTTGAAGTTTTTAACATAGTATTTGCTAAGATTTTCTTTGCAGATCAAAAAACAGCATGGTGGGTAGATTTTCGTATATTTGAAGCTTCTATCAAAGCTCTTTTTAAAAGCTAAGAAAAAATAAATATGAATATAGAATGTTTGGGAATTAAAAAGTTACAAGTCGTAAAGTTCAGAAAATGCATTCAAATTAAGACCTATTTTTGTCTATTTTTCTTATATAAAAGCAAATTTAGATTAAAAAAAAAAGATCTGAGGATTGTTTTTTGCGTATATTAAAAGAATTCCCATAAAAGTTTTGTCTTGTGTAGAAGATAATCATTGATCTGAAAAAAACCTAGACCAAGAAATTATTACGATATGTACTGGAAACCTTTTAAATATTTTAGACCAAAACCCCGTTGCTAGAACCAGATTTGCCGTAGGCCACAGACCGAAGTGCAAGCTCCTCATGTAAGGAGGAGTCTGGCGGAGCAGCAGCTCCTGTGCCTTAATATTTTATATTCTAATTAGAAATGCAAAATTAAAGCATCCAAACATTGCGACATAAATCTCATAGAAAACTTACGGACCATCCTGGAGAGAGATGTTTACGGAAATGGCAAGTAATTAACAACAAAATGACCTAATAGAAGCCACCCAAGATGTCGCATAAAATGTATCTGCTGACATCATCAGTAGACAGCAGAGTGTTAAAATTATTCAGGTGGGTTCCATTGTTCAGGAGCTCTTGAACAGTTCTTTTCCTCAGCGAGATTATCCCCACCCGACCTGTGGGTTACCCTTGATTGGGATAGGTCTACGGGAGCACAACCCCGAATGAAAAAGCTGTGAGTGGGGTCCCACATTGGGTGGCTTTCGACAAACAGGATGTCCGGCAGACCTCTGCAACCTCTCACAGTCGATGGTCGTCCCGATAACTTTTGCTACCATCAAGAAGACTCTGTGTGAGGCTAAGCTGTGGGGATAGGCCCAGCGCAAGCCCTTCTCCACATTAATCCACTCACTGCGCAAGCACAGATTCACTCATCTTTCATCTTTTTATCATGTCTCATCTCTCTCTTTCATTCAATCATCCCCTTCACACACTCATCCCTTCATTAATCATACCCATAAATTCATCTCCATTTTCATCGAGTGAAGCTTGAGTCGGCTTCGTATCCGAAGGACAACTATAACAACATAAGTGGATTTGCACAATACAAAGAGACTAAAGCCATTGTCATCATCATCATCACTAACTCTATAATTTAAGAAGGGGATTTTTTTTGAGTATTTGAATAATAATTTCATCTTAGTTTGGTTATGACTTATGTTTTTTTATCAAAGTTATTTCTAATAATTCTTTTATAATATATAAAAAAAAATGGTGAAGTTCAGAAATAAATAAGTATCGAAATTTTGTGAAATTTTTAAAACCCAAAGAATTGCAAATGGTGAAGTTCAGAAAATTTATTTTTATATACTGTATCTTCTTTTATAACTATATTTGAGCAACGTGATATTTAGAAAGGGGGGAAATTTAGTTGAGTTCCTTTTTAAAATTATTATAATTGGCAAAGTTCAGAAAATTTCTAAAAATTTAACCAAATATCAGCGATGGTTTGCCAAAGGTTCTTCAGCCAATTTTGATCTTTCCAAATCCTAAAATAATGCTAAACCTGTTGGGAGATTTTGGACCCCTATGATTTCTTACTTTCCTCCTTCCGTTTTACTCTGATTCTTGTACTTTTTGGATTGACCTCGAATGAATTTTGGCCCGGAACCTCTACAATTACAGTCTAAGGTCAAGAAATGATGGTTGCATTAAACTGCTGAGCCTACGATCGGGTAGCCACTTTAAGATTCATTACTCGTACACGCTGACGAGACGGTTTATCAAATGAGGCATTCAGGAGAGAGAAAAAAATGAAAATCAAGAATGTAAAAAAAAAAAAACTCGGTAAATTGAGATGACGATAGCGCCGCGTACTTTAGGCTATTTCCGCCCAAAATTATAATTTTTAAATAAACTAGTAATATTCCCAATTCGAAAGCTTAACATTAGATTCGAATTCAAAAGGCGATTGCGAAATGTCGGTAGGCCTCCAGTTTTTCTACCGCGTTCCTTGACATCAGACATAAGCCTCACCCCCGAATGCTATTTAAATCAATCATATTTTCTTTAAAATTGATCCATATCATATTTTAATTCAGAAAAAAATCCATTTAAAATTATAGATAATATTAAGATACAATTCCAATTAACGATATGGCTAGTGGCTCCCAAGATGGCGGCCTATTTCTTTTTGTCAGAAAAAAAGTAACAAAGTATCAATAAACTTACGAGTAATTTCATCAGAATTGCACCAAAAACGGGAATTCCTAAGTAATTTAATGAGCTGAATAACATTTCTTCTATAACCTTTATTGTTTAGAAGTCTCTAAACCCCTGGGAATGACAAATTCAACAACCTTTTTACCGAGAGTTTCTGACCTTTAAGCATCTGAAGGAAATGAACCATTTTAAATTCACAAAATGCACTGGCTTGAGAATCTAAAGACATCGCATTTTGCGAATTTAAAATAGTTAATTTGTTAAGGTGAAAAATAGGAAACAATTAAAAAAAAAAAATTGTTATCGAACTTAAATATCATCCCAACAAAAATTGCATTACTTTTAACAAAATAATTACATTCGTACATGATTTAATCGATAATTTCGAAAAGAAGAAAGAAAACTGGTATAAAAAAACGATGGAACTTTACTCACTGAAAAGAAAATGAGGAAAAGTGCAGATAGGTGAAGATGCCGGCATAGGGAATAATTGAAAAGATAAGGGATGGCCTTGACTAGTTGGTCAAGCCTAAATACTTAGGAGTAGGGCAATTATAGGACTTCATGAAGATTATTTTTTTTAGTAGCGCACATCTGGCAATTCCCCACACGAGCATAAGTCGCCGCAATTAAAAATTGTGCCAACTACTAAGGCTTACTTTAAAATTCCGATAAAACCCCAACAAACAACAAACAAAAAAACGCTAAAAACAGGAAACGAAACAAAACCCAAAAGGGAGCACGCTACGGGGCCGGGGGAAGGCGGGCCTCCCCCCTGTAGGCAAAGACTGTAGTGTAAGCTACTTATGTAGACATACGGCATCAAATGCTTCAACCTTCCTTGCATATCGTAGTCCAATATAGAGCAATTCTTTATTTCTTTGTGGCAACCGATGTGTACTTGTGTTTCGATCATAAATTAACTATGCAACTAATAACAACACAGTTGCCTTTAAACTTACAACTATAATATATACGCCAACAAAATTAGGGTATACCATTTTAAATTTAAGATTGCTTTTAAAAGCACCCATTTTTGAAGTGCATTTTTTTTTATATATGTCATTCATTTTTTACCTGCGGCGAAGCGCCAGGTATAGGTGTCGCTTTTTTTTTAAAAACTTGTAAAGTTCAATTGTACCCATTTAGAGCCATGAAATGACTCATATCACCATGGGGGATAGGGTTATTCACCATGGAGATTTCAAATCTGCCATCGGATTTGGCGCTGGGTGGCGCCATCTAGTGGGAGCAGCCTCATTTAGCCATTCAAAGGCACTTGTAAGTGATTTGAACCATGGGAAACCATCGATGCAATAACCATTTATCATCTTATCACAAATCGCCGCAAATCATTGGAGGGACTTTTCCTCTTGTTCATCTCCAACTCGATCTTTTCAAAAACCAAACGATAAATTTACAATATTTACATCCTTAGACTAATAAAGTTCCTTTATTCTCTCTCTAAAAAAATGTTCAAGTGAACGTTTATTCAATGGAACGTGAATCATCACATAAAAAACCCTGGAATCATTCAAATGGTGATAAGGCGTCGCTTTTCTTCTAAATATATCTTCTCCTTACAATAAAAATATTAAAAATAATAAACATTTTTTTAAAAGATAAAAGTGAGCAAGGAATGCACTGAGACCTCATTCCAACATCTTGGAAATGTGCATTGATGCGAAGGAACTTGTGACCTTGGAGGCAGTCACCAGATGGCCTTAAAAAAGAAACAAGGTCAACATACTTAATTCGCGTGCTCTCAATTATTGACTTATGTTCTTACAACCTTCAAAACTTTCAATAATGCCTGGACTAACCTTTGGAGGACTTTGATAATTATATCATACGAAAGGGAATGTAAAACAACATAAGAGTTTCAAATTTCGCTAGAAGGTAAAATGGTTACCATCAGACCGACCAACCTACGGACAGACATAGGACCATATAGAGTCGCGTCCCTCGACTAAAAACAAGCGAAACTTAAAAGGATTTTAAGTCAATTAAAAGTATGAATGCGCATTATACGCGAGGGTGGAGCATACAATGCATAATTAGATATATATGAAAAATCCATTGCAGAAATGATCAAATTGTAGCATTCCAAAGCCACTTTCAACATTATTAGGAAATATTAAACAAATACTCCAATGTCCTTGGAGGACGGTTACAAGGATTAAGGTGGATAAAAAGGAACAAAAATAGGGATTGCGTAGTAAGAACCCCCAGGAAAAAGTTCATATACAGAGCGCAATGGTTCGGAAGTACGAACATGCGCGTCATTAGGAAGATGCAGCCCTCGCAAGTACCAATTCCTGTACCTAGTACAGCAGTCTTTGTCACCCCCCCTTCCCCTCTTGGTTTCCTTCCTAGGTAGTGCTATACACCGATGGGGAAACGCGGTTCCCCTAAGTTCTAAATCTCAGCCGTTCTCAACCTAGAGCAGTTGGGGTCCTACGATACAGTATATAAGCGATGGTGATCAAGTCGAGTGAAAGAATTTGATCGGAAGGCTTTGTCAATTGTTATACGAGAGAGAAGGTGAAATGCAAAGCGTCAGTAAAGTTGAGCCCCCCCCCCTCCCCCTAGATATGGTTAAGGCAATAACCAAGATCAGCGAACATCGGCAAAAGAAAAATCGAATAAAAGTGGAACGCACCTTAAGGTCGCTCTATTTACTTCCGGGCCGTAAAATGGACGCCCTCTTCAAGACTAACGACGTAATGACAGACTATTTGGCTCCGGTAGGAAGCCCCGTTTCCGTGTAAAGGGGCGTAATTTCCCCTCATCCAACTGCCGGGCCGGGCGTTTTCTCGCGTCGGAGCGCGGGAAAGAGTAAGAAATGGAGCGTTTTTGAAGGAAGTGGAGATCACCGCCTGACACTCGTCGCTCGACACCGAATGGGAGCGGGATTTGACATTGAATGCGAGTGATTGGACCTTCACCCTTCGATTCCAAGTCGGCAGAGACAAGTGAGCCCCGCTCTCCCGACGCCTTTGCTCTTCGGAAATGGGCATCGCGCGTCTTAAGGTGGGTCCAAACATATACGCACGCAATTTTACACGCTTCTCTCATTTTCGGGGGTGCTCAATCCTATAATTCTTGTAAGGAGGGTTTGTAATGAAAGTGTTAAATTTAGGGGAAGTGAAAATATGTGGTTCATCAGCCAATTGGGCTAAAGGGAAGATAAGGCGTTGAATACGCAACTCTCGTTAACCTGATTACCCTGTAGGAAAAGCGCAGGAAGTTTAAGTACATGAAGGCAACCTTCGCCTACATGCATACACACAAAAGTACGTAAAGCTACAAATCCTCATTTCTCCATAATCTGCTTCTCCGTTACATATTTGCCATTCACACACGCGCGAGATTACTGGTTCTCTTCTTATTTCTCCTCTCCATCATATCACACTACACTCCCACTGTCCCCTTCAGACTGGCGCGTCGCACTCCCCAGGCCCCCAAAATATCCAAGGAGAACTGAAAATGGAAGAGAATTGATCCAATTTATATTGGCGCGAAAGCAAAACGTCGTTGGGGCGAAAAGCGGCAAAAATTGAACAGTTTTGGCGGGCGGAGACGCAGATGAGGCGCCTAAAAGGAAGAAGATATGCCGATAGACGCTTTTTGCTGAGACAACTGCTATAGCAAGGTCCGCAGTTGTATGTTTGTGTTTATCTGTGGCTGTAGCAGTATGTGGCAGTGTTTGTGCCCGTCTGAGTGATTGTGTTGGTCTATGTTTGTCCATGTCTAAGATTGTGTACCTTTTGTGTCTATGTTTGTGCCTCTCTACGGTTGTGTGTGGCTATGTATTTTTAAAAATACGAATGAACTATGCATAAGCACGCGTCGGTAGACTCACCTGAGAGAATGAGGAAGACAACAAAGAAAAATGGGGAGAAGGAAGAGAGGAACAGATTTTAAATTATATTCGTGTTAACTATGTGCTGAACATGACGATATAACACAAAAGATTCAGTGACACAAAGCACCCCCTAAAAGAGGGGGGCCCATTCTAATTCAAAGTAGAGAAGACTAATATGCAGTGATGGCATTTGGATGGCACTCCTGATATGCAAGACGTCTTACGATTGCGTGATTGAATGAAGCCATTAATTCTATTAGGATGATTGACTTGACGTATTTGAACCCATAAACCATAATTTCGAAATTTTACTTAAGGTTATATTACTAATCTTATTTTCTATAAGGAAATCTGAAGGGGGGAAACAACGACGGGTACTAAATAAGGATAAGAAGATATTCACAATTTTACACCTAGTAAGTAACGCACAAACTTCTTAGCGAAAACACGTCGTCCATCAACTTCAATTACACCATCATAAATTCGCATCATGCCTTCATATGAGCGTTTAATAAGTGTATCAATAGTGCCTAATTTATATTTAAGAGAATAGTAAACTTTCAATAGCCGATAGGGAATAAAAAAAACCCACCGTAATTCAAGGGCGATACTAAATAGGTCGGGCTTGAGTTCCGACCTGCCATCATTGCGTGGTGACACTTTAGTGAAAAAGACCGAGGACACAAAGGACTCCAAACCTCGCCAACTTTAGATCCTTGGGATATGGAGAGAGGGAAGGGGGGCTAAAAAATGGAGCCCAAAGAACAAACCAATGAGAGAGAACACTACCCCTCTCCAAATCGGGTGTTATATCAGATCCTCCCCAAGATTCCCGAGGGCGGATTTTAATAGTCCTATTAACATATACCTAATGGAACAAGACGCTGAGAATGACTGGAAAATACATACCCAATACACTCACACGCCCACATAAATATGGCTACCATAACGCTTACGCGTGCACACATATGAAATCAGCCCTAACATAAGAACTCATGCAGCCGATTTCCACTCGTATTCCGGTCACACGTTGGCCCGGGGAAACGCATGTAGACTCGTATAAATGTACACGCAATGGCACACACGTGCGCACAGACGGAAACACCAGTTCGTTAAGACGAGCCCTGAATTAATCCAATAATAGAATTAGGAGATACAGAGTAAACCGCGAACATTGTGTTATCTCGCGTGTGCACACAGCTTTGTGATATATGCGTACATACACACGAGGGAGGTGCGCCCCAAGACGGCAAGACTACTAGTAATAATCACTACTATACAGGGTGGCCCAAAGGTCGAGACACACGAAAATATAGAGGTCCCAATGTCCTATCGGAAAACTGCTGTTTCTCTCGTTAAAACTATTAGCCATGTATGCTGATATTTTTTACAGCACGGGTACAGTAATAATAATAATAATAGAAAGAGACTATATTTTAATAGGAAAAGGCTGTAAGAATGCAATAAACAAATATAATAATATTAATTGTGGTTTAATCCCAAATTTATTTATAAGACAAACGTTATAATAATCCTGCGGTATTAATCTGTTATTATTAAATACCAAAGTAGGATTCAACGAGAGTAATATTGTAGGTGGAGGGTCGAGTGCACACAAACCTGGCCTCCAATGAGCATATCGAGATACGTACACACGCACTCAAGTCGCCTTACCCCCCTAATAATAATAGTGCTAGTAAGATTTTTCTAAGGATTCAGAGTCTATACACACACATACTTGAAAGCGTTTTGAATTATCAGGTTTTTTCTAGTATTAACATAACCGTAGAGTTGCCATTTAACATTTTACAATTCTTTGATTGGTCTGTCTAGTTGCCATCTGTTGAAATCATTTGTTGTTAAACCTCTTTGTGTGTCACACGTTGTAAGATGATCCTCCATCCACACCGTAGATCACACCTAGAGTTAGTAAATATTTTACAACTGAAGATGTGTGTGGATCGGACTATAAATTTAGTACAGACTATTCATCTACGGTTGATTTCTTCGATCATCTTCGGCGACTTATTCATGAACACCCAATTGATCGGATTGAATTTCTCTATAGTGGGTCAATCCAACGACCTTTCAACTATAATAACGGAAAAGAAGTGATTGAAAATCTCCAGTTTATGGATTTAAAAGATTTAATCATCTGGGAAAAATTGAAAAATGAGCTTATGGATCAGTTTTTCTTTGCAGGAGGTCTATCCGATCGTCACAATACATGGGTGGATATATTTCTCTGTATAGTGCATTCTCACATTGGGAATGATGGGAAAAAAGTAGTCAACATCGCTATATTTGACACATAACACTTGTTATTTCGATTTCTCTCATTGTATTCCCATCAGCTCACCGATACGGTGAAAACCAAGATTGAAGAGGCAAGGATGAAAGAATTGCCCTTCTCACTAGGTCAAGAGAATGTGACGAGTTATTTTTTAGACAAAATAAAACATTGGTAGCATAACGCGTATTATTTCATCTTTATTTTATTCATATAAATCAGAGAATATTATTAATAATTGAAAAAAATATGTACACATAAAGAAATAGCTAATAATAGCAGGTATTCAATGGACATTTTTTAAAAATATCTTTTAAGATCCCTTTGATTCCGAAAGGTATGGTTCAGTAACTCCTTGGGAGCTGAACACATTTCCGAAATGTCTTTCTCAAAACCTTTTCTCCTCTCACCTCTTTCACTCCCTGTGTTCCTCGGCTTTGAAACCCATAAATGGTACAAGGATATGACTTATCATCATTCTCTCTATCATCATCAGCTTCAACTATGCGTTTCATAGTATCGTAGGTTATTATATCCTTCGTGTGAGTGTTAATGGTTAATCCTTTAGCACGAAGTATAAACTTCACCCGACTCGGCGTTTGGATGAGTACCGAATAGGATTTGGGACCCGTAGAGCATCAGCACCGTACACATCCTTGATCTCATTGGTGAGATCACCTACGAATTCTCCGAGTTGAGGTTGTGGATCATCGTTCTTAGCAATGAAGATGGCACTGTCTGTCTTACAGTACAACAACCTTTCACCCAACGAGTCAAGAGGCCATAGAGTCGATCCTGGGCCTGAACGGCCAGGATTTCTTTATCAACGAGATATGCAACACATTGCTTCGAAGAAGAAGCGGCGTGCGGCTCTCCGCAATTGACCCACTTGGCTACATACGATTTAGACTTATCGTGTGCGGCCTTGGAGCAATTTACACAGACTTCGGGTGACCCCGACTTTGCACGTCTACAAGAACGATTCATATGGCCGAAGGGGTGACAGTAATAGCTCCGCCGCGGCACTCGCACGAATACCTTCACGCGGTAGCGGTCTAACCGGCACACACCGACTCAGGGAGCTTGTCACAGTCGAACGTGACGAAAAGTGTATGGGTAGGTCTCGAGGCACCTCCCTCTTTTCTCATCACACGTTCGACCTTGACCGCCCCATGGTCGGCCAGCTCTAAGGTGATGTCCTCTATGGAGTAGTCAACGAGTTCCCTCGCATAAACTACTCCTTTCACAAAGTTCATGGTAGAGTGCAGCGTCACACTCACCGGGGTGCCATGAAGTGTCCGAAGAGCACTTATCTTGGCCGCCTCGGCGGGATTCGCCGCATTCGCCAGAAGGCTTCCGTCCGAGAAACGGGTCACCTTCGGCTCTCTACCAATTGCACTAGCTAATGCTCTCCTCTAATGGGTCATGTTGCCCTTGGCCAACATGCTGCCATCAGTGGAGCGGTCCGAACCACAGATGACCGTTTTCATTCCGCGAATCCTCTGAGCGAATTTTCTCCAGAGACTGTAAAAGAAATAAATATGATTAGGATTAATGGGATGATTTTTTATTTATTATTATAGTAGTATTATCGACTTTAAGTTTAGAAATTATTGACTTTATATTAGCTGAAAAATGTCTCAACATTTATAAATCCTATCTTGAAAGTCATATATCAACACAGAAAAAAAATCTAATCGCAGGAAGAAATCCTTACCTGTTTAGGCAGAGCTTCGTTCTAAAACGATTTTCAAGATTCCTTTCGATGTTGTTTATATGGATGTTTATCCCTCTTCACGTATTCTATTTTTTCATTCTCACCAATTACTCCTCTTGGGAAGCAAGAAGCTTCTATTTTTTCTTCTAGAAAAGATTTTAAGTGAAGGGTATAGTGCACACAAACTCGGCTCCTATGAGCGTATCCAGATACGTACACACCCACATTGATTCGCACTCAAGTCACCTTACCCCATACCCCCACCCCCTAATAATAATAATAGTGGTAGTAGGATTTTTCTAAGGATTCAGAGTCTGCACTCACACATTCCTTCACAATATTTTAGATGCTATCGCACATATTTTTTCGCCCTAAAACGCTTTCCACGATGCCTTTCGATATTGTTTATTTGGATGTTTATCCATTTTTTTTATTTTTAGGGCATGAGATTTAATGAAGCAAAGAGATAGTTATCTTTGATTGGCCCCCAAATATTTTCCAATCGATAAATAAGGAGACAAATATTGCTTCTTTTTTTTTCTTTAAGAGGTCAAAATGAAGTAAAGAGATAGCTACCTTTTGTTTAAATTGGACCGTCTATCAAACCTTATTTTCCAACCTTGACCCCGCTCCCTCACCCGACTTGAATAAACATGAAAATGAAATTTTCTTGAACATTTCAGCGTTTGCCAGTTGACAACTCCCTTCACAGAGTAAGTGATTTTATAATCTTTTTTTTTAAATGGTTTTTTTTTAAAGTCTAGTTTGATATGATTTATTTTACTTTTAAACTCAAATATACAATTTATTTTACTTTTAAATAGAAATATGCATACATTTATCCAGATTAATAAATTGAAAATATTTAATTTATACTACTCAGATTATATAATATATATACAATTTGTCAATATTATACGCAATTATATATTTATTCAGTGTATGCTATCAATATTCTTTACCTTCTACTACAAGTATTCCTTACAACGATTTCTTCGTTTCTTTGATCATTATATAAATCTAATTGTTCTATAAAACCTCGATAAGATATACCGATTGTCATCTGCCGAATGAAGTAGACACGCAAAACAATCCGCAAGTGTCTGAAAAGTAACTTTGAACTCTGAATGCGTTAACGACAATAATTTTAGATTCATTTTTAACAAGTTTTTACGAATATAAAAATGGCTCTGGAACCCTAGACATAAACTATTAAAGTAATACAGAAATCTTTTTTTAACAAACAAAGCTATCCAATCCGATTCAGGTTGATGGCTCGTGTCCAGATTAATGATATAAGCCACTGGCAGTACTAAAAGTAAACATAGATCAGTGTGTCTCGCAAAACATCCATGAAAAAGTCGTTTTGTAGTTTTATCTCTATACAATAGTTCTTCTATTTCTACTGCATTCATTTTATTAAGAATAAACAAATACGTTCCTAGACTTATCTATCTCAAGTGAGACTGGTTCTATTAATGGAGATTTAAACTGTAACTGTACTGATAATGTTCCCTGTTGTAATGATTGGAGCATTCTCCAAGACAAGTAGTACTCTTGTCCTGATTTAGGTTAATACAATATTTTTACTTTTTAGAAATTGTTCATACGCAAGTCCAATTCTCTGCCCACCTCCCATACACCCTATACCGTTATATAAAGAGTAAAAAACCCTTGACGCAACTGGATCTGTATCGTCCGAATAGTCTAATTCAAATGGTCTTTCAACTTCATTCCCGCTTATATAGATAATGATGCGATTCACATTATAAAGTTTAAATTCAAAAGGTATGCATCGAAACTACCAGAAAATGCAGAATTATCAACCATTCCTATAACCATGCGTGTAGTATTCGCCACATGTAGATATTATCCACACTCCTCATTGATATTCCACTCACAATTGTAAAATTTGGCATGCGAACTTGTGTGATAAGGTAATTAGCGTTTGATGTAAGCAACCTATTTTCCATCTCTAGATAAGCTGATGCTGAAAGACGGACTTTCTAATGTAAAGAAAACTCTAATAATTCTATTTTAGCTTCTACACCGGCCTGGCTTCTAAATAGTGTAAATGAATGTGGTGCTCTGATTAACTTTATCTTTATTGAGACTATTAATTAACAGTTTATGTTGCGAGAAGAAATCGGCGTGTAGTTTTCCATACCAATTATTTTTTTCTGAGATCTGCTATATTTCTTTTCTATAATTTCTTTACTAAAGTAATATCCTGCATGGAAAGAAAAGATTTTTCTTCTTCAGTATAGTTCAACAGGGTCTCTAAATATGCACGATAGGGGTAATTATTTCCGATCGAATTTAAAGATGTTCCATTTAAATAAATATCGACATTGCTGAACAAAGTGTGAAGAATATTATTTTCAGGAAAAACATTCTCCCCATCTAGAAGTTGGCTTCGGTTTGCCTTCACAGTTCTTGCTTTAATATAAAGATAAACCTCACTAGGGTATACATAATACTGTCCGCTACCAGATACATGATATTCCACGGGTGTGAGGTCGGAAGAGGTATTGCTAAGCGGAGAGTAAGACTGATAATTGCTTTCAACGATGGAAGTTTGGGTTGGTGGAACAGTAAATTTTTTTTTTTTTTTATTTAAGGGGCTATCTGGCGACTGCCGACTTAGGCATAAGTCGCCGTAAACAAACAGCCTAGTTCTAGGCTACTTCAAAAAATGGAACAGGGAACAACAAAAAAGAAATAACAATAACAAAACAATAACAAAAACAACAACAAAAACAACAACAACAAAAATTAAGCCTGGTTAAAAAAAAGGGAGAAGGCCGGCCTCCCCCAAAAAGTTAGCAAGTCCACCAGTCAAAGTGCACGCACTCGTCCCGAGTACAAGGGACAGGCGGTAGCGACCCCGCCCATCCCGGTACCGGGACAGGTGTCGTGCGCGAAGATCACCCAGACTGGGACATTCGACAAGAATGTGCCGAACAGTCTGGGGGACGACGCAGTCGTTGCAATAGGGCGCAGGCGAGCGCTCAACCAGATAGCGATGCGTCACACGAGTGTGTCCGATTCGGAGACGACAGAAAGCAACCTGAAGCCGCCGCGGCATTGGGGGATAGGTCCATGGGAACAGTCGCGGCGCAATGGCACGCAACTTTAAGTTCCCTTCGACCGTCTCCCATCTTCTTTGCCAAGCAGTCCGAAGAGCTGCCCGTATTCCTGCCATGTAGTCGGTGTGAGGAAGAGCGAGACGCTGGTCCGGTCGCAGAGTCCTCGCGGACTCTTTGGCGCCCTCATCGGCGCGCTCATTCCCCGCAATTCCCACATGTCCAGGAACCCAGCAGAAGATAATCTCGACATCTGCCCGGCTCGCCAAAACCGTGGCGTCACGGATATCACGAACCAGGGGATGCGGAGATTCCAATGCCCCGAGAGCACTCAGGGCGCTTTGTGAGTCGCTATAGATCACAATCCGGTCTCCGAACCGGGCACGTCGCGTAATCTCCCGTACCGAGTGGTGTATTGCCACCAGCTCGGCCGTGAAGACAGACGCAGCGCCTGGTAGAGCCCCGCTGACTTCAAACAGAGGGGATACGGCGTGGAAGCCGACCCCCTCTTGGGACTTGGAGCCATCCGTATACACTGGCACGGTTCCAGCGTGACACGATGTGTGCTCCAAAAAGGTCGAACGCAATACTCCCGGCGCAGTACAAGCTTTGGGAGCAGAGGCGTGGCGACAAATAGCCAAATGTGGTACCCTCCAGGGTGGCGTCCTGGGCAGAACCAGGGGCGCCACCGGCCCGAGAGCTATATCTACCTCTCGAAGGAGTTTCCTGGCCCTAAACCCAAAGGGCTTAGGGTATGACTGGCGTCTCTCGGCGGCATAGGCACCATCGAGATCAGCTGCGGATGCAGTGAGAGCTGTTGGCGACTGAGGGAGGCGCCGGGCTCGCGCGTACAGGCGAGTGATGCACTGCACGCGGCGCAGAACGAGTGGCATCTCCCCAGCATCGACCAACAGGCTCTCAATGGGGGAAGTGCGGAAGGCACCGGTCGCAAGGCGAAGGCCGGTGTGGTGGATCGAATCCACCTTCCGCAATAAACGCTCGGCTGCGGATGCATAAAACTCGCATCCGTAGTCGAGCTTCGAGCGAACAAAGGATCGATAAAAAAGTAAGGCGGTAGCCCTATCAGCGCCCCAAGCGCTGAACGTCACGGAACGGAGAATGTCCATGGCGCGGGTACAAGAGACCCTAAGGCTGCGAATATGAGCCTCCCAGGTGAGGCGTCGGTCGAATACAAGACCAAGGAAACGGTGCGACTCAACCACATCCAGGCGCACCCCATTAAGAAACAAATCTGGGTCGGGGTGAAGCCGTGGATGGCGGCAGAAGTGCACCACCTTAGTCTTGGCCAAAGAAAACCGAAACCTGTGCGCTTCGGCATAGCGAGAGACGCGGTTCAATGCCTGTTGGAGTCGACGCTCCAGAGTTGGCATCTGGGCCGCCCCAAAAGAGATCGAAAGGTCGTCCACGTAGAGCGTAGCGAGAACATCTTCCGGCAGCACCAAGGTGATGCCGTTGATGCTCAGGGCAAAGAGTGTGACACTGAGGACACTTCCCTGCGGGACACCCTTTCCTGCTCCTTTGGGCCGGAGAGAGCTCCCCCCACCCGTACGCGGAATCGACGATCTCGCAAAAATTCAGATATAAACATTGGGAGGCGTCCCCTCGCCCCCATCGTGTAGAGAGTCTCCATGATACCGTATCGCCATGCGGTATCATAGGCCTTCTCCAGATCGAAAAACACCGTGGCGTAGTGCTGTCTACGAAGGAAAGCCTCGCAGACGGCATTTTCCAGTCGGAGCAGAGCATCCGACGTGGAGTGGAACTTGCGGAAGCCGCACTGTGCGGAAGACAGATGGCCTCCGCTGTCCAGGAAAAAAGCTAATCTAACGTTTACCAATTTCTCCATCAACTTGCACACGCAAGAGGTTAGAGAGATTGGGCGGAAACCGGTCGGAGTAGAGTGATCTCTCCCCGGTTTGCGAAAGGCGAGCACAGTAGCGATTCGCCAGGAGTCTGGGAGAAGACCTTCCACCCAGATCCTGTTGAACAGATCTAACAGAAAGGCCATGCCTCGCTCACCCAGGTGTCGAAGCATGGCGTACGGGACATCGTCCGGACCATGGGCGGTGTCCGCGCACGAAGCGAGAGCGGAACGCAACTCACTCACAGTAAACTTGTCGTTGAAGGGTTCTCCGCCACTGGAGGTAAAGTCCAGCCGGCGGCCTTCCGCGACATCACGACGTGCATTGAATGCTGGCGGAGCAGCATCACGGCTAGAGAATGCGGAAAAAGCGGTCGCTAAGGATTCCGCCACGGACGCGGGGTCTGAGATTGCGGTCCCATTCTCCTGGAGAACGGGAGGGGGGTCCTGCGAGAACTTGCCCCGAATCCTTTTGACTCGCTTCCACAACTCAGCTAAAGGGGTCTTCCCGTTAAGTGAAGACACGTATGCCCGCCAAGAAGAGCGGCGGGCGTGCTTCGAAATATACCGGAACCTAGCCCTAGCCCGACGAAATTCAGCGACAGTGAAATCGTTCGGGCGGCGCTTATAGCGCATGTAGGCATAATGCTTCTGTTTGAGGGCCGTCTCACACTCGGCCGACCACCATGGGAGTGGTCGGCGTGCAAAACGGCCAGACGTCCTAGGAATAGTAGTCAGGCCCACGGCGATGAGGTTGCCGGAGAAGAACTCAACGGCCTCATCTACCGACCTAAACTCCTCGACTGAGATAGAGAATTCAGTCATTTCCTGAAATGCAGGCCACCGCGCCCGCGCCAAGCACCACCGAGGTGGTCTCTCAGGCGGCAGTTGCCCTGAAAATGATATTTGAATGGGAAAATGATCACTACCATGGAGGTCATCGACCACCCCCCAATCAAAATCAGGCTGTGCATCCGAAGAGCACAAAGATAGGTCAAGGCAAGAAAATGAAGCGGTTCTCGGACAGTGATGCGTAAACTCATCCACGTTTAGGACACCCATCTCAAGCTCTTCGATCAGATCGGCAAGGACTTGTCCCCTGGGATTTATGGAGTAATCTCCCCAGAGAGGATGCCTGCCGTTCAGATCTCCGAGCAAGAGATAGGGCCTCGGCAAACGTGCAACGACGCGGCGGAAGTCCCCCGCGTCGAAGTCAGCTGACGGTGGAATGTACGCAGAAATGATAGTATACCTCCTATCCAGGTGCAGCTGCACAGCCACTGCCTGAAAGGAGGTATCTAAAGAGAAAGGAAGAACGGAGACATCATGCCGGGTGTAAACTGCGCATCCCCCAGCCCGGCCATCCCGCGGTGGTGGGGTCGCAAGACCCTTATACCCCGGGAGGGCAGGGAGGGGGCACGCACCTAGCATGGTCTCCTGCAAAAAAATAGCTAACGGGGAACGGGACGAGACGAGCCTCCGCAGCTCCTCCCAGTTGGCCCGGAGTCCACGGCAATTCCATTTAAGGAATATGCCCTCCAGGCCTAGCTCAGAGGAGACGCGGGGGCCCTCCTCGAATTGAAGACCCTCACGGGAATGGCTGTACGCTTCCCGGGGGCAGAACCCCGGGCGCTGTTGGCCGGACAAAGCGCTGAAGGCGCTGTCGCCTTCGAGGACTTATTGGGGGAGGTTGGGCTCGCCATGCGAGTCTTTTCCTCCCTCCGCCTCGAAACCTTAGGCGGGCGTTGCGGCTTCGGAGGCGGGGGGCCCTCTTTTCGAGGAACCACCGTCTCCGAGCCACTCGCTCCACCTCGGGGCGTGGGCGAAGGAGCCGAAGCTCCTTTGTTGCTGTCCTCCTTTCGGGGGGCAGCTTTAGGAACCCCGGAAGATGGCCTAGCGACCATCTTCAGGGGTGTTGCCTCCTGTGAGTCTAACGACTCAGTGGAGGCGCGTGGCCGTTTCGCCTTACGGGAAACGGTCACGCTGGGGGAAGAGGGGGGAGCCCTGGTTTTAGCCGGGGCAGGGTATGAGCCCTTTTTGCCGCCAGCTTTACCAGGGGAGCGCCCGGGTTGGGTAGAGCCCGCAGAAGGGCTCCGAATGGCGCGGAAACAACCGTGCTCGTTGGCCTGGATGGGCCGGGAGCAGAGGGTGCCTTCCTAACTATTGAGGCATATGACGTCCCAGGCAGAGCCGGGCGCGCCAGGACCAAGTCCTTTGCCTCGCGGAATGAGAGTCGATCCTGGGCCTGAACGGCCAGGATTTCTTTCTCAAGGAGATATGCACCACATTGCTTCGAAGAAGCAGGGTGCGGCTCTCCGCAATTGACACACTTGGCCACACACGATTTGGACTTATCGTGTGCGACCTTGGAGCAATTTACACAGACTTCGGGTGACCCCGACTTTGCACGTCTACATGAGCGATTCGTATGGCCGAAGCGGTGACAGTAATAGCACCGCCGCGGAAGTGGCACGAATGCCTTCACGCGGTAGCGGTACCAACCGGCACGCACCGACTCAGGGAGCTTGTCACAGTCGAACGTGACGAAGAGTGTAGGGGTGGGTCTCGAGGCCCCTCCCTGTTTTCTCATCACACGTTCGACCTTGACCGCCCCATGGTCGGCCAGCTCTAAGGTGATGTCCTCAATGGAGTAGTCAACGAGTTCCCTCGCATAAACTACTCCTTTCACAAAGTTCATGGTAGAGTGCGGCCTCACACTCACCGGGGTGCCATGAAGTGTTCGAAGAGCACTAATCTTAGCCGCCTCGGCGGGATTCGCCGCATTCGCCAGAAGGCTCCCGTCCGAGAAACGGGTTACCTTCGGCTCTCTACCAATTGCACTAGCTAATCCTCTCCTCTGATGGATCATGTTGCCCTTGGACAACATGGTGCCATCAGTGGAGCGAATAACGAGGAAGCGTTTGAAGCCAGCGGGCTCGAAAACGCCAGGTAACCTCTGAATCAGGGGCCCCGATGTCATCGAGGCTCCGCCCTGTGCACTCTTGGTATTAGTCTTCTTTGTCAGGGGCTCCGCAACCGGGGGGGCAGAGGGGGCGGATGTGCCGATCTTGGCTTGGTCACTTGCCAGAGTGGCAGCAGACCCATCCGTCCCCGCAGCCCCCGCGGATGGAGAGGAGCCCCGAGTCTTTTTTGTCTTTTTCTTTTTCGGAGAGGAGGGCGGGGAATGAACCCGCTTTTCACCTCCGCCGGCAGAAGTCCCCAGGCCAGATGGACCAGCCTCAGCCAGGTCCCTCTCCGAAATGTAGAAGGTCCTGGTTGTCGTAGGGGCACCTGTCGGAGGAGATCCCTCCCCTCCTTCTACTGCCTCGGAGCCCTCAGCCATTTGAGGAGGACCTTGCATAGGGGCGGATTCGGGTTCGGTGCTTGGCGCCGAGCCCGAATTCCCCCCTATGGAAGGCCCTACCGTCTGGGGCTGGGTCTCCTCAAGGACCATGTCTATCACAGGAGGGGCCTCCAGTTGGCCATCCCCTCCCAGGACATCGCAGGTCCCCTTGGCAGTGTCGCCAGTCTTGTATGGGGAGGCACAGGCCTTGACCCCGGCAAGGTTTAATATTCTTGCCAGCAGGTCTTTTGAGGGAAGCGACCGAAGGGGCTTGGCTTCCCTATCCCCCCTAAGGGGGTTTGCCCTACCGAGCCGCTTTGATGGGGAGCGGCTGGCTAAGGGCTGCCTGCTGGCTTTCTTGGCAGTCCCCTTGAAAAGAAAAGATGGGACTGCCGCTGGGAAAAGGGAGGTGCCCGAAAGCACCTCCAGAGAAGGGGGTGAGGGGGAGTCCCCTGCACCCGTAGGCGAAGGAGAGGAGTAAGCCTCCTCTCCGGTTAGAGAAATATGGAGGGTCCCCTGTGCAAGCACAGGGGGGGGGACCTCCATTTTTTCGGTGGAGCTGCCCAAGGGCGGCTCCGTCGATGAGCAAGGGGGAGTTAAAGGGGTTTGGGTTTTTTTTGGTTGTTCATCTATGGGCATGGTGACCCTATTTTTGCCACGGGACGCAATAGCTCATCACCCCTCGCAGTAGCCCGCACTGCGAGAGGTGCTTACAAGCCCGGCAGAGCCAGGCGCCGCCATTCGGGACCACCCCTCCCGCCTGGTGGCCTGGCAGTCCATCGGCATGGCGGCTCCACCTTGGACACGGCGTAAAAAAGATAGATTTTGAAGAGGAGAGGAAAAGGGATGTGAGGAAGGTATGGGTGGGGATGAAGCAGGTTGTTAAAAAAAACCCATCCCGAACCGGAGCTCAGGGGTTAGGGAACAATGTCCCCTCCCCCCCCAGCCCCGATCCGGGGTGGTTGGCTTGAGAAGAAGGTCAGCATCTACCCTGTGAAATTAGAGGCTGACCAGAGAAAGTTGTGGGAGAGGTTGTATGAAAAGCGACGAGGTAGGGAAGAAATCGGGCTATCTGAAGGAAGGAAGAGAGGCTAAGCTGGGGCCGGACGGAGCGCTGGATCCCGTCAGCACGGCGGCCAGGATGGCAAATCGCCGCGCCCCTTACGGGGGGTGGAACAGTAAACAAATCGAGTTCTGTCTTCGAACAGATATCACTTATTGGATGAAGAGCATTCATTTTACACGTGTATGATTTACAGCCATTGATATCTTTATGAGAACATCTATGAAATGTCTGCTGGTTTATATTATGAGAAAAAAACATCCCCATCCTCTTCATCTATTTTCAACTTTATTTATTACACCTATTTTTTTCTGATTTCCTCTCATTATCCCTCTCAGATTTTAGCTTTCTTCTAATATACTGTCTAGTATCTTTAGTGATATTATTTTTTACCCTTCCCATCTGGTCTCTCAGAGCTTGCTTCGCACTCTTTCCATGCAAAATATCCTGAACAGTAACGAAACCGGCTGAAATAGCCTTCTTTCCTAGGTAACGAGCACCACTCTTTAGATATGGTGCTGCATTTCTGAATAGGAAAGAGAAGAGGGATCCCAGATCATGTCCCCTCTGGGCTCTTAACCCTTTAAACAGCGTGGTCCATTCAACATTTTTAATTATTGTTTAATGTTTGCTCCTAATGTGTAGTTTTATCATCAAATGAGCAACAATGAATGGCAACTTTGCCCCCTTTAACCGTTCTTATGTAAATATAAATTGATCTCAAGTCCCCGGCGCTTAGATTCAGATAGTATGGATTATCAAAAGTTATACTGAATGAACCATCATTGAAAGGAAGGTGAATCAACCTCAGCAGCCTCAATTGAGTCCCGTCTAATAGCTGATAGTCTACAAGGTTAGAGTAAATGTAACATGATCTCAGATGAGATATAACAGCAGTAAAATATATGTATATTGAACGCTATGCAATGATTTAATTTTGGGATATCATCTCTGATAGATCTTTTCATTATAGTGGAAAATTCTTTTGACAGATGAATTAATAGATTTTCTTTCTTTTTCACATTGAGCAGTGAACCTGAAGTGAGCATTAACATATAATCAGTAGGCATTTTCCGGTGCTTTCTGTCAGATTGAAACATTAAATCTTGAGATGCTCATTTCTGTTTCATTTTCAGATTCATTTTCTCTATGAGTGCTTTTTCATCTTTGTAATATCCAGCGTCTATACATATCTCATCATAAGCATAGTCAATATTTTAATTTTTGTTACCATTCCTCTTGCCAATATAGTATTTGATACATAGTTGTTTACTTTCGCCATTTTCCGATAGACTGTAGTATTGTAGTAACATAATAAATATTGCCTGTAAATTGAAACTCACAAAGACCTACATCATACTGCCTGTGGTCTGTTATTATGGATTTGTGAAACTCGATTCTATAGTCAGACATGGTATTTTGAGGGTAAACACCCAGGGAGGATGAGGAAGGAAGGGTTACATAAAAACACTCTGGCTCCATCTTCACAACTGATATAAAACCTTCCACATCTCCCACCTCTATATAATTTTATGAATGTATTTGCTCAAGATTTGGGGGTGATGTCACATGCCTTGATATACGAGTTAAACGATCCTGGGTACCCTCGCCATTTTACTAAATATAGCTTGGTTTTTCCATGCCCTTTCGCTTCAACTATCCTCTCCACTACATATTTCTTACGGGAGTCAAATTTTACTGTCTGTGGTTCTTCTTCATAAACCCCACCTTCAATATGTTCTCCATTTAAATCTTCAATATAATACAGGGCTAATACATATGAAATTTTATATATCTTGTAGATTTCCTCACGCCAGCCTATTTCGTACCCTTTTTTAAATTTACTGGAACGCGGGAGATTCCAACATAATCACCGATCTAATATAGAAGCCTCTTTTTTAACCTTCAGCTCTCTGCTTTGGTATAGCAATATCGTGTATAACTTTAAATACGTGGATGTGTTTCCAGGTATTATTGAAAGTAAAGTATCTGAAAAGTCTATCTTATATTGTTCTTTGTACACGCTCTACAAGACTAGCTTTGTTTAGAGAGTGAACATGATACATGCCGATATTCAATTCGCTTAATGAACGTTTCATCTTATTTCCTTTAAACTCGTTCTCCATCATCATCAGATATATAACCTGGAATCCATCCCGATTCTTTCATTAGATTTCTTACAGCATTCAACACTACCTGGTCCGTCTTCTGCTTTTAAAGGAATTAACCAGAGATATCTAGAATATACGTCAATTACAAAGAGTATGTAGCGTACACCATAATTAAAAAATTCATATTTGGACATCACAGTTAAATCTAGTTGCCAAATCTCGTTAGAGCCTTGCACTTTTACGTGTTTGGTCTTGAATCTTTTTCGAACGGGTTTGTGTAATGTATAGCTATCCAAACCTGAGAGAAAGCTTTCCACATCAGATCTTTTAGCGATCTTTTTTTTCCAGATTGGTATAGTTGATTCACCCCACCAAAAGAAGTTGGGAGACTCGAGGATGTATATAAGTGTAACAATCGACGGTTCATTTCTAACTGAATATCTGACTAGCTTACACTCTTATATAACTATTCAATGAAAAGACATCTTATCTTGAAATACAATTTTATTTTACATCTAGATTAATACATAATTTCAATTAGAATTTCATGGATTAATCGAATCGGGAAATCGGTATTCAATATGTAACGGATAAAGTTGATCAATGTTTATTTTTAATCCAACCTTATATTTTTTAAAATTAATATCAGAAGTTTTTTTTTATATGATCCAGTATTTGAATAAACATATTTGGTAAAGAATTGTGCTCTGATAAAATATTATTTCTATCTTGGATAAACTTAAACTTTCTTCTTGCAAGTCTTGATGACGCAGGCTGGCGACACTCCACCCTCTGGACTTTCATGGTGAGACTGGTTGATAGATAGATATTTTATTAAATTTTCTTTACACGTAATGGTGAGGTAGTCATAAAGACCCCTGAGGACAAATTCTTTCACAAGTTATATACTACAAACCCCCTCTTGTTGAGAAAACAGTGGAACTCATCAAACGAGATATTTTTTATATACTCAACTTCTGTGATGGTAGGTTGAAGTTTTCGCCATTCATCAAGTCCATCGTTGAATGTAAGATAACAGACATCAACTGCAATCTGTATGCATTTCATCTGACGAAAACTTTGATGAAACTTGTCTTCAAGGTTTAGAAAGTGTTGACTTTATACTCATTGTACAGCGCATTTTTAAATCGTGTAGGAATGAACTCTTCATCCCTTTTCAAATTAAATACCGAAATGGATACTTGAAAATAGATTGTTAGGGTTGGCATCCACTACACACTTTAACTGCTTTACACCGTAGTCCTTCACCAAACGATCAACATAGAGGAAATTTTCCTGTGTATTGCAACAAACACAAGCCAAAACTCATCCTCACTAAGGAATAGTTTATTGTTATAGCGGGTTCTTCCGTAAGTATTTTCAAAGATCACTCTAACATAACCGAATTTTGTTCTAGTAATCTTCAAAAGGCTTAATATATTAATTTTCTATTCTTGTTGTATAATTTGCTTCACCTGGAATCGAGACAGCTTCTTACGCGTGAGTATTCGTGTGAATTTGGACAGGCAGTGAGACTAAAGCCATTAGGATAAGGTTTCTCTGACGCGGTTTGGATTTTCAGGCTTTACTTTTCGTATTAACATATGAGTGGAGTTGCCACTTAGCCTTTTACAATTATTTGATTGGACCGTCTAGTTGCCACTTCCATCAGTGAAATTGATTAATAATTCAACCAGTTCTCTATTTTGGGTTGTTGGCGATAGTGAGAAGTATGATGTGTGTTTGCGCAAACCCTTGTGGTTGAAGTGGAAGAAGTTAATGCGTGAGTAATATTTTCCAATTCTTTCCGGCGTTGCGAATTTTTTATAATAGATTTGGGGAAATTGGAAGTATATTAACTTTGCTCTTACTTCTTCCCAGAAGAAGGATGGTGGTCTTTTCCACGTTCTAGTTAAATCATTAAGGAGGTCGATAATGTTAGATTGTGGGAGTCTCTTACAGTCGATTACAATCACCCCATTATTATCCCAACTGAATCCTTCTGTATGTTTTAATGTCTGATAAATTAATCTATTCCTTTCGCGAACATTAGGCTCCAGTGTTCCTAGTACTTCATCTGCATATTCATTTATTTGATCCCTATCATTCTGGTTAACATTAGCGGGAGGTGGGTTTACAACCTTATCATACTGTTTACAATAATGTTCCAACGTGTTCTGGTAAAGTATAATACGTTTATCTGGTGGTATGTGTGAATTATTGAGTATAGTACTCAATTCTCTCTCCAAAGATAAAAGTCTTTCTTGAGATGGTATTAAGTTTGAGGGTAGCGCTCTATCTCTCTCTATCTTTCGGGAAAAACAATAATTATTTTCATCTTAGAAGGTTGGAGAGAAGAGGTGTTAGAACAGAGAATAAGATTAGTAGAAACGATCCTCCACGCTGATTTATTATTTCTTTCTTTAAACGTATATGACCTGGCTTCTGAGCTAACATAAGTATCAACCGTTTGAATCGTGATATCTTTTATTTCTGTGATGCTGTCATCGGAACATTACGTTTTATTAGATTAAGACACATTTCACATACACAATTGACAAAATCACTATACATGCTTCCTATGATTGCTTTTTTTCATCTTTTTGGAAAGTGTAGCGAACGCATGGAAGAGATACGCGTATCTTTTCATTTTATGGTTCATTCTAAAAGATATACGGTTTCGAATTCGTTTGGAAATATACCCGTCCGTAAGGTAAATCGTACAGTGTGTCTCGGACTGAAGTCGCAGAGCAAGTAGCCATAAGGTTTTGAGGCTGCTTCTTTATATATCTTCATGAAGCTCTTACGTTCACCAGGCATTATTTGCCCAGGAAATATATTTATCTGGGAGATGTCTCTCCTCTGGTTAAATAAAACTAGATTGTGACAATTTAAGGCTATATCGCGCATATAAGAATTTTTAGAAAAAATATTTTGAGACACTAGGAATATGGAAATATTCTTATGGTGGTAGATAACTGTAAATATCTCCGATATATTTGCATCTATCTTCTACATTAAGTCATCTAAAATGAGGAGTGTATGATTTTTCTCTATCTAGAGATGAAACATCGGACTAGTTTCAGCAAGATGCCATTTTCAACTAATAATGAAGAAGCTAGGCAAGGAACACAGTATAAATAAGGTAAGACACATCCTAAACAAAATGAAACAGCAGGAAAAAATCTGCGAAAAACTCGAGTGAATCAGGCGCGAATGACGACCTAAACAAAATGAAATGGAACGGGAAACAATCTGGAGAGTTGCTAATCTCCGAGACCCATTGTATCCGGGGGTTTATAAATACGATTGGTGACTTTATTGGATATATATTTGTTGAATTTGTATTGTCCTTCAGATAAATTGAAATTATCAACTTTGTGACGATGATGGATTCCGCAATTCTCCTCTCAATATAATTGTTTGATTTTTAAATGATTTTTGCACGGGTAAAATCAATTCTAAGGTTGTGCTTTTGCATGTGCGTAAAGAGACGAAGAGTTCGTACACCTTCTGAAATCAACTAAATGTTCTTTCATCCCCTTATTAAAGTGGCCCGACTTTCCGATGCATGTTAATTTGCAATTATAGAATGGTATGCTGTATACTCCAGCATCGAGATTGATTGGACGCAGTCTAGTCAAGGATTCTCGAATGGTATTAGAATATTTGAATGTAATATTTATGTTATTTCCGTTCGCATATGATTTTAGGGTGGCCAAGGCCGGAGCATATGGGAAACTAATACCCTTTTTCAAAATCGTCCTTTGGTGGTGTGGAGGTGGCAAGGAAGTTTCTTCGTGCTTTCGAATGGCATCTATTTATGAGGTGAATTGGCTATTTTAGTTCAATGAAATTGCAGATAAGGTGGTTAATTTCATCCTGAAGGAAGATTGGATCGCACGTTCTATTATAGGCTCGGAGAAAGAGGGAAGAAATAAAATATCTTAACGGATTTGTCATGTAATGAGAAAAAATGTATGTAAGCATTTGAATTTGTAGGCTTTCGATAGACTGAGAACTGGATATGATTATTTAAACGCTGGATACAACACAGAAAAAAAAATCTAATCGCAGGAGGAAATCTTTACCTGTTTAGGAACAGCTTCGCTCTAAAACGCTTTCCAGGATTTCTTTCCATTCAGAGTTCAGAATTACTTATCGAACTCATGTGGCTTGTTTTGTGTCTATTTCATTCAGCAGATGACAAACGGTAAATCATATCGATCTTTTATTGAGCAATTTGATTTATATAATGATCAAAGAAACGAAGAAATTGTTATAAAGAATAGTTTTAATAGAAGGTAAAGAAAAAAATTGACCTTGTACACTCAATAAAGTTGATTGTGTATCATATTGACAAATTGTGTATATATATATATATATATATATATATATATATATATATATATATATATATATATATTTTATGTAACCTGAGTAGTATAAATTAAATATTTATTTTCAATTTATTAATCGAGAAAATATATGCATATTTCTGTTTAAAGTAAAGTAAAATAAATCATTATATTAAGCTCGACTTAAAAAAAAGAGAAGAAAATCACTTACTCGTGAAAGGAGCTGTCAACTGACAAACGCTGAAATGTTCAAGAAAATCACAAATCTCCCAACAAGATTTCCACTCATCTTCTGTCAGGTCTTTCATTATCTTACACTTAGTTAAAAAAATTAAAATACCGTACGAGGGAAGAAGCTTCTTAAATGAGGAAGGTTTGGAATGCCCGTTTTATATCTCTACAAATGAGGAGGGGGGGAAGTGATTGTTGGAAAACTAAGATTGGTCGATGATCCAGTTTAAAAAAAATATAGCTATCTCTTTACTCCATTGTGACCTCTTTGAAAAAAAAAACAAATAATTTATTCAAGTCGGATGAGGGAGTGGGGTCAAGGTTGGAAAATAAGGTTTAATAGACGGCCAGACGGTCCAGTTAAAACAAAATATAGCTATCTCTTTGCTTCATTTGAACTCTTAGAGAAAAAAAGCAGCAATAGTTGTCTCCTTATTTATGGATTGGAAAACATTTGGGGCCAATCAAAGATAATTAATTATCTCTTTCCTTCATTAAATCTCGTGCCCTGAAAAAAAAAACAGAGGAGGTATAAACATCCAAATAAACAATATCGAAATGAATCGTAAAAAGCGTTTTAGAGCGAAAAAATATGTATGTGATAACATTTAAAGGATTGTGAAAGAATGTTGCAGTCAGTGTCTTGGCATATTGTGTGTGTGTGTGTGTGTGTGTGTGTGTGTGTGTGTGCAGACTCTGAATCCTTAGAAAAATCTTAGGGGTAGGGGATCGGGGGGTAAGTAGACTTGAGTGCGAGTCCATGTACGTGTGTACGTATCTGGACACGCTCATAGGAGGCCGAGTTTGTGTGCACTCGACCCTTCACCTACAATACTACTACTAACGAGGGCATCTCCATCATAAAGTCCTTAAAGATAACTCCCCCGTCCCCTTTACAGATCCTTTTACCCTCCATTTTCACCTAACATCAGATAAGTATATCATTGGGGGGGGGGGGGAGCAGGTTACAGTTCATGTGGCTTGTGAACCAAATGTCACGGCAATTGTTAGAATTATTTAAACTGCTTCTAATCCCTTGTCACTGGATCCAGCCCTCCACTCCCTTTGCGCTGGATCACAGCTTTCTACTCCCTTGCGCTGGATCACAGGCCTCTACCCTTCGGCCCCTGCAACTGGATCAAAACCTGGCAGCCCGGGTTCTTTTGCTTCGGGGACGTTTCTCTCGTGCGACTGCCCTGTTTCGTGAACCCCAATGGCTGCCATTCCATAGAGACGAAGCTTTAAGGCCCTCCTCTCTTTCTCAACGACACTATTCAGCCCCCGAAAGCCCTAAGCTTAGACCCTGCTCCCCTCCTAATTATTTCTCGTAGTTGACTGTGTTGACTGGGTGATTATGCTTTCTCTACATTTGCTCTTAGTATGTGGCATGTTATGCCTGCTGTATACGATCATCCACCAATTAGTACCTCCAAGCGTGCCTTAAGAACCACCTGTTCTTAAGGGAGTAAGTACCCTGTGTAGACTTAGACTTGGTGCCTGGAGGAGTGTCATGCATCACCGGCCCCAGTGCAACCACGTCTCAAACTAGATTGAGTCTACCTGGGCTTTATTTCTTTAGATATTTACATTTTACAATTCTCTTGTCACTTTGCACGCCTTTCCTCGTCTATTTTGTGTACCGCCAGCAAAAGGCGCCGACCATCTTTCATCCATTCATCCCTGGTCGGGGCTAGTTCACCGCTCACTCTTGGCTCCAGTCGTGGGGTTTTTTTATCATGTCTGTATTCTTCCGCCCCTTTCTCCTTCTACTCTTCTCTATATTTATTTTACTTATTTATCACTTCATCGACCCGCGAGGGGGTCAAGTGTAGGTATTAGTATGGGCAACCATGCTGCGGATAACATCTGGAGGATTGTGCGTCCTTTGGCCCTAACACCCTCGGGTAGCCCTTCCTGCTCCAATACCTGAATAATAATCTGTGCCTCGATATCTTCCACACATGATCACTTGCTCAATCTTCACTACTTTCTTTACAGATCTCGACTTACAAACTTTCTGAGTGATCGGCCTCGGTACTATTGCGCCCTCATTCCTATTGCAAATTGGTTGCTATTGCGCCTTCGGTGCTATTGTGACCTCGTTGCTATTGCGACCTGGGTACTATTGCGCTTTAATAGGGAGGTAAACAAATATGAACGCCCATGACCTGAAATAACACTATACAAAAATACCTTATTATCATAAATCACGTTTGTCCAATGTTACATTTTTTCCATAAGTTACATTGGCCAGTATCCACATTTTACCTATCAAGTTACATTACACCAAATTTCACTTTTTTTCTATCATACTTGTAATTCACAGTTTTTGCACACTCTTTTTTTCTATAGGTTCTATTTCACCCATAAGTTACAATTTTCATATTTATCATTCTTCATAAGTTATGTACATTTTCGCAATTCACCTTTTTTTCCGTTACACTTTTCCTGACACATTTCCCCCTAATCCACTTTTGTCTCGAGAATTCACATATTTTGGGGCCTTAAATATTTTTCCATAATTTCTAATTTTTTCCCTTATTTTTTTCCACATTTTATGTTTGCCGTTCCTAAAAAGCAACTACAAAAATTAATTGACCTCCCCCCCCCCATTTAAAAAACTGACAACTGCATAACCAAAATACGTAAAAGTGACCAACTTTTCTAAAGGGTCATACAAATGTTGAGCCTAAAATCGAACAATCAAAATAAAGAAGGTCACCACCAAAGGCAAAGAAATGGAAGTATGGTCACCACCAAAGGCAAAGAAATGGAAGTATGGTCACCACCAAAAGCAAAGAAATGGAAGTATGGTCACCACCAAAGGCAAAGAAATGGAAGTATGGTCACCACCAAAAGCAAAGAAATGGAAGTATGGTCACCACCAAAGGCAAAGAAATGGAAGTATGGTCACCACCCAGAGCAAAGAAATTGAAGTATGGTCACCACCAAAGGCAAAGAAATGGTAGTATGGTCATCACAAAGGCAAAAAAATGTGTTAAAAAAATTAGGAGGCCATCTGGCGACTGGCTACTAAGGCAAAGTCGCTGTAATCACGTTACAGCCAAATACTAGGCTAGATTAACAAAAAAACAAAACAAAGCAAAGAAAGAGGAAAAAAAAACAGCGAGGAGAAAACATGTTCAGGCGTCGGAGGCAAGCCTCCCCCGGCGCAAGAATATGTAACCAACAACAAATAGCCAAATAAAGTGGAGGCCAGCCTCCTCCAAGAAGTCGGCAAGTCTGTGGACACGAACCCGCTCCAAGTACAAAGGACAAACGGTAGCGACCCCGCTCGTCCCGGTACCAGGACAGGTAACGTCCGCGAAGATCACCCAGACCGGGACATTCAACAAGAATGTGCCAAACAGTCTGGTGGACAACGAAGTCTTCGCAGTAGGGCGCAGGCGAGCGCTCCATCAAATGGCGGGCACCCAATCCTCCAGATGGCAACTACAGCAAGGATGCCCATGATACACTTATTCACCTGCCGGTTGGATGGATGGTAGGTTGAAAGGATTGATGGTAGGATGCTTATGAACTGTTGCAATCTTTATTCCACCGCCTTCTGAATTCCTCTATTTTGAACATTAGGTTGTAAGAGCTCGGGAGAGAATTTAATCTTTTGAGCACGTAAATTTATTCTTAAAACAAAATTCACTGAATTTCTCGCACTTTCTTCCCTCATCTAACTTTTACTACTTATCCCACGATCCCAACCGACTACATATAAATACAGCAAGAACTTTCCCATTCAGACACCTCAAAATACACACTACCATACTCGGACAGCATTTGCCACCCTTTCAACTTCGAAATCGAAAGTCCTTCAAAAGAAATGGTGAAAAGAATTCATTAAAAAAAACACCTAAAAAACAATAATTATGAAAAGCGAAGCACCAAACCTGCAGCACGGGGAAAAAAAGGTCCTAAAAAAAAAAAAAGAATTCGCGCTTGTGCGCGACTAGAAGGAATTGAAAGAAAATTGGCAGGTCAAATTTATTCATTGCAAACACTCGCCCGAACGCACTTCCACAACACAATGTGAATGAAGCATTAGAGCAAGGGTTCCCAACCTGCGGGTATAGACCAAAGGGGTCATGAGCCTTTTTCAGGTGGGTTATGGAGGGTTCAACTGAAGGTACATTCAGATCGCCCTAAACAAGTTGTATGCTAAAGCATTTTTTTTTTTTTAAGAGCTCATCTGGCGAGTGCCTACTTGGGCATTAGTCGCCTTATTAAAACTGGCCTAGTTCTTGGCTACTTTAAAATAAAATTAGAAAGAAAAATAAACAACACCCCAAAATGGGGAAAAGGAAGCAAGCTGGTGCGTCGGGGAGAGGTCCTCCCGGCGCAGGAGCGTGCAACTAAAGGAAAAAAAAATGCAAAAAACAAAACAAAACAAAAAAAACAAACCTTGCTTAAATAATAGGAAGAAGGCCGGCCTCCCCCAAGAAGTCAACAAGTCCACAAGTCAATGTGCACGAATCTGTCCCGAGTACAAGGGACAGGCGGTAGCGACCCCGCCCATCCAGGTACCGGGACATGTATCGTGCGCGAAGATCACCCAGACTGGGACATTCGACAAGAATGTGCCGAACAGTCTGGGGGACGACGCAGTCGTTGCAATAGGGCGCAGGCGAGCGCTCCATCAAATAGCGATGCGTCACACGAGTGTGTCCGATTCGGAGACTACAGAAAGCAACCTGAAGCCGCCGCGGCATTGGGGGATAGGTCCATGGGAACAGTCGCGGCACAATGGCACGCAATTTTAATTTCCCTTCGACCGTCTCCCATCTTGTTTGCCAAGCAGTCCGAAGAGCTGCCGGTATTCCTGCCATGTAATCGGTGTGAGGAAGTGCGAAACACTGGTCCGGTCGCAGAGTCCTCGCGGAATCTATGGCGCCCTCATCGGCGCGCTCATTCCCCGCAATTCCTACATGTCCAGGAACCCAGCAGAAGATAATCTCGACATCTGCCCGGCTCGCCAAAACCGTGGCGTCACGGATATCGCGAACCAGGGGATGCGGAGATTCCAATGCCCCGAGAGCACTCAGGGCATTTTGTTAGTCGCTATAGATCACAATCCGGTCTACGAACCGGGCACGTCGCGTAATCTCCCGTATCGAGTGGTGTATTGCCACCAGCTCGGCCGTGAAGACAGACGCAGCGCCTGGTAGAGCCCCGCTGACTTCAAACAGAGGGGATACGGCGAGGAAGCTGACCCCCTCTTGGGACTTGGAGCCATCCGTATACATTGGCACGGTACCAGCGTGACACGATGTGTGCTCCAAAAAGGTCGAACGCAATACTCCCGGCGCAGTACAAGCTTTGGGAGCAGAGGCGTGGCGACAAATAGCCAAATGTGGTACCCTCCATGGTGGCGTCCTGGGCAGAACCAGGGGCGCCACCGGCCCGAGAGCTATATCTACCTCTCGAAGGAGTTTCCTGGCCCTAAACCCAAAGGGCTTAGGGTATGACTGGCGCTCTCGGCGGCATAGGCACCATCGAGATCAGCTGCGGATGCAGTGAGAGCGGTTGGCGACTGAGGGAGGCGCCGGGCTCGCCCGTACAGGCGAGTGATGCACTGCACGCGGCGCAGAGCGAGTGGCATCTCCCCAGCATCGACCAACAGGCTCTCAATGGGGTAAGTGCGGAAGGCACCGGTCGCAAGGCGAAGGCCGGTGTGGTGAATCGAATCCACCTTCCGCAATAAACGCTCACCTGCGGATGCATAAAACTCGCATCCGTAGTCGAGCTTCGAACGAACAAAGGATCGATAAAAAAGTAGGGCAGTAGCCCTATCAGCACCCCAAGCGCTGAACGTCACGGAACGGAGAATGCCCATGGCGCGGGTACAAGAGACCCTAAGGCTGCGAATATGAGCCTCCCAGGTGAGGCGTCGGTCGAATACAAGACCAAGGAAACGGTGCGATTCGACCACATCCATGCGCACCCCATTAAGAAACAAATCTGGGTCGGGGTGAAGCCGTGGATGGCGGCAGAAGTGCACCACCTTAGTCTTGGTCAAAGAAAACCGAAACCTGTTTACTTCGGCATAGCGAGGACACGGTTCAATGCCTGTTTGAGGCGACGCTCCAGAGTTGGCACCTGGGCTGCGCCAAAAGAGATCGAAAGGTCTTCCACGTAGGGCGTAGCGAGAAAATCTTCCGGCAGCACCAAGATGATGCCGTTGATGCTCAGGGCAGAGTGTGACACTTCCCTGCGGGACACCCTTTTCCTGCTCCTTTGGGCCGGAGAGGGCTCCCCCCACCCGTACGCGGAATCGACGATCTCGCAAAAATTCAGATATAAACATTGGGAGGCGTCCCTTCGCCCCCATCGTGTGGAGAGTCTCCATGATACCGTATCACCATGCGGTATCATTGGCCTTCTCCAGATCGAAAAACACCGTGGCGTAGTGTTGTCTACCAAGGAAAGCCTCGCAGACGCCATTTTCCAGTCGGAGCAGAGCATCCGACGTGGAGTGGAACTTGCGGAAGACAGATGGCGTCCGCTGTCCAGGAAAAAGGCTAATCTAACATTTACCAATTTCTCCCCGGTTTGCGAAAGGCGAGCAAAGTAGCAATTCGCCAGGAATCTGGGAGAAGACCTTCCACCCAGATCCTGTTGAACAAATCTAACAGAAAGGCCATGCCTCGCTCACCCAGGGCGGTGTCCGCGCACGAAGCGAGAGCGGAACGCAACCCACTCACAGTAAACTTGTCGTTGAAGGGTTCTCCGCCTCTGGAGGTAAAGTCCAGCCGGCGGCCTTAAGCGACATCACGACGTGCATTGAATGCTGGCGGAGCAGCATCACGGCTAGAGAATCCGAAAAAAGCGGTCGAGAAGGATTCCGCCACGGACGCGGGGTCTGAGATTACGGTCCCATTCTCCTGGAGAACGGGAGGGAGGTCCTGCGAGAACTTGTCCCGAATCCTTTTGACTCGCTTCCACACCTCAGCTAAAGGGGTCTTCCCGTTAAGTGAAAACACGTATGCCCGCCAAGAAGAGCGGCGGGGGTGCTTCGAAATATATCGAAACCTAGCCCTAGCCCGACGAAATTCAGCGACAGTGAAATCGTTCGGGCAGCGCTTATAGCGCATGTAGGCATATGGTTTCTGTTTGAGGGCCGTCTCACACTCGGCCGACCACCATGGGTGTGGTCGGCGTGCAAAACGGCCAGACGTCCTAGAAATAGTAGTCAGGCCCACGGCGATGAGGTTGCCGGAGAACTCAACGGCCTCATCTACCGACCTAAACTCCTCGACTGAGATAGAGAATTCAGTCATTTCCTGAAATGCAGGCTACCACGCACGCGCCAAGCACCACCGAGGTGGTCTCTCAGGCGGCAGTTGCCCTGAAAATGATATTTGAATGGGAAAGTGATCACTACCATGGAGGTCATCGACCACCCCCAATCAAAATCAGGCTGTGCATCCGAAGAGCACAAAGATAGGTCAAGGCAAGAAAATGAAGCGGTTCTCGGACAGTGATGCGTAAACTCATCCCCGTTTAGGACACCCATCTCAAGCTCTTCGATCAGATCGGCAAGGACTTCTCCCCTGGGATTTATGGAGTAATCTCCCCAGAGAGGATGCCTGCCGTTCAGATCTCCAAGCAAGAGATAGGGACTCGGCAACCGTGCCACGACGCGGCGGAAGTCCCCCGCGTCGAAATCAGCTGACGGTGGAATGTACGCAGAAATGATAGTATACCTCCTATCCAGGTGCAGCTGCACAGCCACTGCCTGGAAGGGAGTATGTAAAGAGAAAGGAAGAACGGAGACATCATGCCGGGTGTAAACTGCGCATCCCCCAGCCCGGCCATCCCGCGGTGGTGGGGTCGCAAGACCCTTATATCCCGGGAGGGCGGGCAGGGGGAACGCGCCTAGCATGTTCTCCTGTAAAAAGATAGCTAACGGGGAACGGGACGAGACGAGCTTCCGCAGCTCCTCCCAGTTGGCCCGGAGTCCATGGACATTCCATTGAAGGAATATGCCCTCCAGGCCTAGCTCGAAGAAGACGCGGGGGGCCTCCTCGAACTGAAGACCCTCACGGGAATGGACGTACGCTTCCCGGGGGCAGAACCCCAGGCGATGTTGGCCGGACAAAGCGCTGTCGCCTTCGAGGACTTACTGGGGGAGGTTGGGCTCGACATGCGAGTCTTTTCCTCCCTCCGCCTCGAAACCTTAGGCGGGCGTTGCGGCTTCGGAGGCAGGGGGCCCTCTTTTCGAGGAACCACCGTCTCCGAGCCACTCGCCACACCTCCTTTGTTGCTGTCCTCCTTTCGGGGGACAGCTTTAGGAAGATGGCCTAGTGACCATCTTCAGGGGTGTTGCCTCCTGTGAGTCTAACGACTCGGTGAAGGCGCGTGGCCGTTTCGCCTTACGGGAAACGGTCACGCTGGGGGAAGAGGGGGGAGCCTTGGTTTTAGCCGGGGCTGGGTATGAAGCCTTTTTGCCGCCAGCTTTACCAGGGGAGCGCCCGGGTTGGGTAGAGCCCGCAGAAGAGCTCCGAATGGGCGCGGAAACAACCGTGCTTGTTGGTCTGAATGAGCCAGGAGCAGACGGTGCCTTTCTAACTATTGAGGCATATGACGTCCCAGGCAGAGCCGGGCGCGCCAGGACCAAGTCCTTAGCCTCGCGCAATGAGAGTCGATCCTGGGCCTGACCAGCCAGGATTTCTTTCTCAACGAGATATGCACCACATTGCTTCGAAGAAGCAAGGTGCGGCTCTCCGCAATTGACACACTTGGCCACACACGATTTGGACTTATCGTGGGCGACCTTGGAGCAATTTACACAGACTTCCGGTGACCCCGACTTTGCACGTCTACATGAGCGATTCGTATGGCCGAAGCGGTGACAGTAATAGCATCGCCGCTGCAGTGGCACGAATGCCTTCACGCGGTAGTGGTACCAACCGGCACGCACCGACTCAGGGAGCTTGTCACAGTCGAACGTGACGAAGAGTGTAGGGGTGGGTCTCGAGGCCCCTCCCTGTTTTCTCATCACACGTTCGACCTTGACCGCCCCATGGTCGGCCAGCTCTAGGGTGATGTCCTCAATGGAGTAGTCAACGAGTTCCCTCGCATAAACTACTCCTTTCACTAAGTTCATGGTAGGGTGTGGCGTCACACTCACCGGGGTGCAATCAAGTGTCCGAAGAGCACTTATCTTAGCCGCCTCGGCGGGATTCGCCGCATTCGCCAGAAGGCTCCCGTCCGAGAAACGGGTCACCTTCGGCTCTCTACCAATTGCACTAGCTAATCCTCTCCTCTGATGGATCATGTTGCCCTTGGACAACATGGTGCCATCAGTAGAGCCAATAACGAGGAAGCGTTTGAAGCCAGCGGGATCGAAAACGCCAGGTAACCTCTGAATGAGGGGCCCCGATGTCATCGAGGCTCCGCCCTGTGCACTTTTGTTCTTAGTCAGGGGCTCCGCAACCCGGGGGGGAGGCAGAGGGGGCGGATGTGCCGATCTTGGCTTGGTCGCTTGCCAGAGTGGCAGCAGACCCATCCGTCCCCACAGCCCCCGCAGATGGAGAGGAGCCCCGAGTCTTTTTCTTTTTTGGAGAGGAGGGCGGGGAATGAACCCGCTTCTCACCTCCGCCGGAAGAAGCCCCCCAGGCCAGATGGACCGGCCTCAGCCAGGTCATTCTCCGAAATTGAGAAGGTCCTGGTAGTCGTGGGGGCACCGGTCGGAGGAGATCCCTCCCCTCCTTGTACTGCTTCGGAAACCACAGCCGTTTGAGGAGGACCTTGCATAGGGGCGGATTCGGGTTCGGTGCTTGGCGCCGAGCCAGGATTCTCCCCCATGGAAGGCTCTACTGTCTGAGGCTGGGTTTCCTCAAGGACCATGTCTATCTCAGGGGGATCCTCCAGTTGACCATCACCCCCAAGACATCGCAGGTCCCGTTGGCAGTATCGTCACTAGTCTTCTTTGGGGAGGCATGGGCCTTGACCCCGGTAAGGTTCAATATTCTTGCCAGCAAGTCTTTTGAGGGAAGCGACCGAAGGGGCCTAGCTTCCCTCTCCCCCCTAAGGGGGTTTGCCCTACCGAGTCGCTTCGATGTGGTGCGGCTGACAAAGGGCTGCCTGCTGGCTCTCTTGGCAGTCTCCTTGGAAAGAACAGAGGGGACTGCCGCTGGTAAAAGGGAGGCGACCGAAAGCACCTCCAGAGAAGGGGGTGAGGGGGAGTCCCATACACCCGTAAGCGAAGGAGAGGAGTAAGCCTCTTCTCCGGTTAGAGATATATGGAAGGTCCCCTGAGCAAGCACAGGGGGGGGGGGACCTCGATTTTTTTGCTGGAGCTGCCCAAGGGCGGCTCCGTCGATCTTATAGGGGAAGTTGGGGGTTGGGTTTTTTTATACTCATCATTGGGCATGGTGACTCTCTTTTTAACACGGGATGCAATCGCGCATCACCTCTCGCAGTAGCCCGCAATGCGAGAGGTGCTTACAATCCCGGCAGAGCCAGGCGCCGCCATTTAAGACCACCCCTCCCGCCTGGTGGCCTGGCAGTCCATCAGCATGGCGGCTCCACCTTAGACATGGCGTAAAACAGATAGAATGTGAAGGGGAGAGGAAAAGGGATGTGAGGAAGGTATGGGTGGGGATGAAGCAGGTTGTTAAAAACCAACCACCCCAGACCGGAGCTCAGGGGTTAGGGAACATTGGCCCCTCAGCCCCGATCCAGGACGGTTGGCCGAGAAGAAGGTCAGCATCGACCCTGTGAAATGAGAGGCTGACCAGAGAAAGTTGTGGGAGAGGTTGTATGAAAAGAGAGGAAACAAGTGTTTTGAAGGAAGGAAGAGAGGCTAAGCTGGGGCCGGTATGCTGAAGCAGACATGTGATGTGCCTTGAGCCACACAGACCAATGTAGTGATCTACTTCATCAAAAAAGCAAATACATCCTTCTCATTAAAGTACACGATCAAATCATTCCTTGTTAATAAGCATTAATAAACATTATTAAACAATAATTAAAAATAATATTGCTTCCTCTGCTGTAATTAATCTTTGAAATTTTAAAATAATGTATGTGCCATATTAAAAATTACTACATTCTTAGAAGGCTTATAAAGGTGGGGCTCATGGTAAATTTGGTACTACTGAGAGGAGTCACGTACTGGAAAAGTTTGGGAAACATTGCATTAGAGTGTACTCACTGGAAAAGTTTGGGAAACTGAATTAGAGTGCACTGTACTCCGTTGATGTGAATTGCGAATCAAGCTGTACTGCATTATGATCTGCGGTAAGTAGTGGAGTGACACTGAAATATAGAGTCTCAAGTTTCATGTTGTTCAACTACACTCCGGTTCAGATGATTACATCACACAGGCGTGAAGCTGCCAGGTGTTCCGCCCGGCCATGGGTAGCCAAACCAAGCGAGCATCTTTCATTCTTGCAATGTTCAGAATCGATTCGGGTAAGAACGCCCCACTATGCACCCAGACTCGTAAGTAAGGCCAGTTGAGGGTAGTATTTAATCACTGTGTAAGTGTTAGCGCGATTCCTCCCAATTCCCTCACTCTATGAATATACACAATTTTTAAAAGGGTTGAATAAACTTTTATCGAAACCAATGCGGATAAAAAGTAGGAAAAAATCCACGAAAACGCAAATCACTTAATTTCGCACCTGAAAATGGTTTTAAAAAGTGATTTACTTTAAAATAAATAGAAAACAAGAACTTATATCATTGTAATTACGAATTTATCACTAGAAAACAAAAATACCAAAATCCACGTTTTGCCCGTTTAATTTCCATTTCATAGAACAGTAGATAACAAGGTCAACATACCTAAGTCGCGTGCTCTCAATTATTTCATTAATTTTTAAAAAAAATTACCAATTAACAAACATATCATCTGACCTTACGACCTCCAAAACTTTCAAAAACTCATTGAAAAGTCAAATGGTTACCATCCGATCCACCGACATACTAACATAAGAGTTGTTTGCACGCGTCCAAAAGTAGAAAACAATATGTATAAATGCAGCCATAGGCGGAAAACAACATTATCTAATAGATAATTCAACAATGTATTAAGAAATATTCAGGCCCTTGTTCCGAATGATTTGAGCACATCTTCGGCCGTAGGACTTTTTCAAATTCTCGAATTGGTCGGGTTTGATTTTTAGTACAGCATTCTTCCAATTTTTGCCACTCTTACACATTCGTCGGTTTTCCGAGCCATAACATTCTCACCTAGTATCTTCCATACGTTTTATATCCGATTTAAATAAGGACTCTGCGCAAGCTACTTCATCGCGTAAATATTTTCAGCATCCAAGAACTGGTTCACCGTCTTTGCGGTGTGATACGGACGAAGTATTGTCCTGCATGAAAACCGGTTCACGCACTCGCATTGCTTGGAGAGGGGATCGCATGTTTCTGAAGTAGATTCATGCATACCTCAGCGTTTAATTTGCCGCGTAAACGCTTGAAAACATGCCCCAAACCATAAAGCTGCGACCTACAAATTTATCCTTGTGGTGCATGGATGGATATTTCAATCTTTCACCTGTATGACGCCTAACGCGTTGCTTCTTATCTAATCTGAACAAATTAAACCTTTGATAACCCCCTCCCCCCTTTCAGCTCTCCATAAGACATGCATGCTCAGTAGTAAAGGCCACCCTAGCCGATTTATTCTTTTTATTTGAGTAATTTCTTAGCAGGGAAGCTTGCAATGAGTCACACCTCCCATAATCGACGTGAGATAGTCTGGCGAGACACATTCAGGGTCAAGATCTTGGCATCTTTATTTGAAATACTGGCTGCTCTCTCAAATCGGTCCTTCATTGACATCCATTGGATCCTGGAGTGGTTTTTCGAGGGCAACCCATTTTCTTCCTCGACTCGCAGGGTCCATTATCTCCATGGAGATTCATTATGCATTGAATCACACTTTATGAACAATTACAATGCTTCGCAATGTCAGACATACCATTTCTTCACCTTACAACTGGACAACCTGTTTTCTTAACGATTTGTCGACCTTAACTAGTCTCGCCATCATGATGAGTAATACTGTCAATAGTAGTAGTAGTGGTCGCCAATCTGCCTTTATCCAGGCGGATCCCGATCGGATAATGAAATAGACATAAAGGTTAGTATGACAATCACTGGTGAGACCGAGGGAACCAGGGGCCGGTGATATTTTGGGAAAGATGCCAAGATGTTTCGACATCCAAACAGCCTAATGGTAGGAACTTTCATCGCCCGGGGCAGAGGGACCTGTTCCAATTGGTAGATCTCTACGTGCGCTGTCGTTTGTGTCCGCTCATGCCGGGATCGAACCCGGTACCGCGACCTTAGCTAACCAACGCCGTATCCTCTTGGATAGCAAGAGCTCTACTACTATCAGTAGCAGTCCACAATAGAGGAAAAACAGTGTCGCCATACATACGCTACTCGTTTCTACGTGTAAACTGAAATTCATTAGTTAGTGTTCTTTGGCTTAAGACACGTATTCTTTAAATACATATTAATTTCTTCCTAACCTTCTTTATCTACTGCTATATGAAATGAAACTGACAGGATCACAGGTAAATTTCAAATAATATTATCTGAAATTTCCATGTAAATGAAATGATTTTTCAAGAAAATGCAGATTTGGGGTATTTTTTGTTCTCTAGTTTGCGACCGTCCTGTGGATGAACTCTCACCAGCTAAGAAGATGTGACCGAATTACGCTGCAAGAATGAACGTCTGAGACGAAATCACTCCTCATTTAAAATTCGTACCTGTACATGTGACAACATCAAGAGAGAAAGAGATGGTATTAAACATATCTAAAATAAAACAGGGTACGATCAGATCACCCTCTCCGAAATTCCTGCGACATTTTTGATCACAGGCGATCGCAAGCACCATTTATCAATGACTAGCATAGATATCCGGCGTTGTATGGGATAAAAAGTGCTGTCACAAATAAATATAGATGCAGATTGTTTGAAATTCTTATATTGTGACACAAAAATATCTTTACTTGTTAATTATTATTATTGGGGAGCTGAAAGCAGATTCAGGAGAGTTGCGCACTCTCCCTATAAATAATATCATATAATATACTTACAATGAGTAAACGTATCACCGTGCACCACCGGCAGTTTACGCGTACGCGTGGAGACCGTTAGTTACGAGTGAACAACGTTGAGGCCGCAGAGACAGATCGAGCGTCTTATAGATACAGATGCTTCCTTACAATTCCTATTATATTTATAATCTATTCTCGACTGGTCTGCGATTCCCGCATTCTAATTTATTAAACATGAATAATATGGTTTACACCAACAGTACACGAGTAATTGACTTTAACGAAACAAAACACACAATGTAGTACAAAAATGAAGGACATTTACTTGTTCATGGAATCATCACTACAATAGTGAAACATCGACCCGGCGAAGGGAGTTATAAATTAAATCAACGATGTTTCTTGAAGCATAATGGAATTGAATTAGCATGGGTGAATTTGCATCAGATCAACCGATTGTTTGCTCATGCATTAATTCCAATATATATATATATATATATATATATATATATATATATATATATATATATATATATATATATATAATTGTTTTGTTTTATGGATGTGAATTTCCCTAAGGTATCTTGAGACAAGTCTTAGGATTGGTTGAAGGATTCATCGTTGGGCTCGCCACTCTCTTTGCCTCCTTTACCAACGGTAAGACAAGATAAAAAGTATGTGATGAATGATGTCAGACTTGTGAGAAAAGTGAAGCGAGTGAGATCGAAATATAATAGAGTAGGGAAGGGTGGATGGATTTGAAAATAAATGCAGTGGGAGAATAACAAGGTTGCCAAGAAATCTAACTAATCTCTGTTGGGGGTTTTTTCTTCTTTTATTTCTTAAACTAATAGTTTGGTATTCGTGCTGTTTGACATTAGTAAATACTCTTTTCGTTCTTGCCTTAAGAGTCGTAATCTCCCTTATTGTTTATTGTTTTTCTTGATTATGGAGGGTTCCTACTTGTTTTGTATAATTTCCTCTCATTAGATAGTCTCTTTTAGGGCTTCTTTCTTGTTTTCAGTTTGAATCGTCTTGGTAAAGGGTGTGACTCGTTCATGTAATAAGCTTAAATTAAATGACTGTTTTATAAAGGCACCCTTGAGTTACCTTGGGAACACTGGTGACCAGTATATCTAAATCGGACAGGTTTTCCTCTTTTTCTTGAGCTTCCTTTCCAAGTTGATTCCATGATCTTCGACGAGGGTGGATTAATAAGACATAATGAAGTCGTGTAAAGCAGTTGGATAATTATGCCTGGATTGGATTCAATTCTTCCGCTGTTTGGCGAAGGCGGGAGAGGGGGATGAAAACAATAGTGATTACTTCTCTAAGATGAACAACCTAGTAGTAGACTGATACTGCAAAATTCAAACTGATAACTAGGAACTCCACTAGTGAATTACCTCAAAACAAAGTTAAAACGCATTATAGCTCCACAGGAAGTAGTAACCCCCTAGGATCAAATGTAATTTTAAAATTGGATATGATGCATATCGTCTGTTAAACCCCACAAACCCGGCAATCCTCTGCTTCCTATACACTGGTCAACACACATTTTTCATCAGAGACCTTACTATACTCTGCTAGATGCATTTCCCATGCTGAATGCGAATCTGCCTTCGGTTTTGCTCTAACAAGTACCGGTTTTAAGATATGCCAAAAATTCAAAATGGCCGCTTGCGATTATAAAATGTAGTATATTAATGGTATTGCTCTATTGCATGCATCATTATTGTACTGCTAAGATGAGCAAAGTAGATGCTTCGTGAGTTCTTGCTGGTTAAAGGGGTATAGAGAAGAATTCATTTACATTTGTAACCCAACCCGCATGCATATTTTGCGCAATTATTTATAATTCTGTTTTATGTTTTCAGGTTACTCATATGATGTGCATCTTCTAAGCTGCTCTTTCTGCGTTGATCATAAGAAGCTTCCAAATATTTCCACAAAGGAGTAACAATGCCTCGAAAGTGCAAAAATCATCCAGATAAATTCTCAGCAGCGTACTATCACAAATGTATGTACAATCTCTACTTCAGTAGCCCTCTGGGTGACCAAGATAAAGCATGGGCACTAGGGTGATGACTTTTTACAACCTCATATCCCTGTGTCATAATTTGATGAGCTTTAGTTAAAGATTATATAAAATCTTACTTTCAAGGTGATTTCATAAGAAAACCTCACGCACAAAATGATTTTAAAAATTTTATTTGTTAGCTTTTTTGTCTAGTTTTTGAAGTCACTGGCAGCATATGCAAGATGGAACACAAGCTTATAAGTCACATATATATAACATTATATAGGGTCATCAAACACATAAGGATGTAAATTAGCTACAATAATGTCATTGTACAGGATGAATCTCAGTGATAGGTTGTCCTTGTTGCGGCAGGACCCGTGCAAGTCTTGCATAACTTTGACCGCACGCTCACAGCACTGGTTGCTTCGGGCAAAATTGATTGGAGATTCATCCGTTTTCCAGTGGGTTTTCAAGCATTTGAGACCTGTTGGGTATTCATTCAGAGCTGCAGATAGTTCATAAAAATCTTCAGCGCGGAACAAGTGGGTGTTGAACCAATGGTCCGCCCATGAGTAAGAAATGAATGAACAGATTTTACGCAGCCTGCTCCAGGTGTCAGGCATCAGAATGAACGCAAAAAGGGCTAGAATGGCACGAGAGTTCCAAGGTGAATTACAGATGTTTGGGATCTTTTGAAACTTTACAAAGGAGACCTCATTCATCTCAGTGAAGTGACGGAAGACACCCGTGAGGTGATGGAGAAACTTCATGTCGTTTCTCCAGCCGCCTGTTTCCTTAATCTCAGTTTTACCGTTGCTGAAGGCAACGAAATTTTGTGAATTTTTAAAAACCCAAAGAATTACAAATGGAAAAATTATTATAATTGGCGAAATTCAGAAAATTTGTAAAAATTTAACCATAGCTGCTTTTTTTTAGATTTTAAATTTTAATCTTAGTAGTGAAGCGCAAGGGGGGAGTGGCGAAGCCAATGCCTGATTAACTCCTTAAGAACGGGATTTTTTTGAGTATTTGAATAATAATTTCATCTTAGTTTGGTTATGACTTAATTAACTCTATAATTTAGGAACGGGAAGTTTGGAGTATTTGAATAATAATTTCATCTTAGTTTGGTTATGACTTAAGTATATTTTAAATTTTTATCAAGGTAATTTGTAAGAATTTCTTTAGAATTTGAAAAAACAAAATAGTTTAGTTCAGAAAAAATAAATATGATTATCCAATGCTTTATAATGTTTTAAAAAAAAAATGAATTACAATTGGTGAAGTTCAGAAAATTTATTAAAATTTAAGTAAGGTTGCTTTTTTATTTTATCTATAACTATATTTTAACATCATTTTTTGAAAGGGGGGAAATAGTTTAGAGTTCATTTTTAAATTATTATAATTGGCGAAGTTCAGAAAATTTATAAAAATTTAACCATGGCTGCTTTTTTTTATTTTAAATTTTAATCTTAGTAGAGAAGCGCAAGCTCTCCACTTGGGGGGAGTGGCAAAGCCATTGCCTGGTTTATAGATATAAAATTATGCCTATTGACTTAAAGTGAAATTTCGGGCAATATATTCCAGCATTCGTTTTGCTTTTTTTTAGTAACTTCGAAGCATTGATTGAGACTTTGAGGTCTTTCTAAATTAATGGATTCTAGAATTTAGTTTCTTATTTAGTATTCTATTTTAAATTACGACATTCTAGTGAATTCCTTTGCATTTCTGGGTGTTAAAGTTCATCTGCCATTTATTTTTCACTAGACAAATTTATCCGTCTCTCTACAGTTCCGCAATATCACGTCTAACAACTGCTTCCTAGCTTCGTGTCATCTGTGATTATTTAGATTTTACTAAGCAATCGATTATCAAAGTCATTAAGAGGCGCAATGGCCAAGTGTGGGCCCATTACCGAAACCCGAGGTATCTCGCTAGCGACTGCGGCTTGGTTTGTTGCTTGTATAGGTTTATTGTGCAATAGCGATATATGACATAATAATATATAAATACATAACATAAGCATTATACAAAGCGGGGCGCCCGCCGGTGTCGGCGTGCAGCAAGACGCGGCGGAGTGTCCCGCGCGTGGCTTGTCTGTTGCTAGTGAGTGGGTGGCGGCGATCAGCGCGGAGAGGGTGCTGTTCTCAGCACCTCCAGAAGCTTGTTTGTTGGTGTGTGGCGGACCACCTAGGCGGCTCTTGCCTCTCACGCCCTCAGTAGGGCACCTCTTACAGGGTGAGGGGCTGGCGCTGGCGCTGGCTCTGGCCTGAGGCGGGCGGTGGCTGGGCAGGAGAGGAGGTAGTGCACTAGTGGCGCCGGGAGTAGCCCCCGCAGTGTTCGCACCTCCCTGCTACAAAGTCGGCGTGCAGCTCTTCCTGCGTGGAGTAGCCCAGCCTCACATGCTGCAGTAGCAAGCCGTTCGCTCTGGGCTGCTGGAAGGCTGCGTCCACTGTGCGATAGGCTACGGCTGCAGCATACCACGTCGCTTGCTTCTTGCTCGCCTCCCACTCTTGGTGCTGCTGGTGGGCGTTGTGGGCGGCTATGCGCTTGGCCTGCGCCCTGAACTGCTGGAGGCTGGGGCGCACAGTCTAGGTGATGGTGGGGCCGTGGGCGGCTTGCTTGGCGGCCTCGTTGCCGCGCACGCTCACGTGGCTGGGAATCGAGTGGAGCCAGTCCCGCCTGCCCTGCGCTGCCAGGTCCTGCAGGGTGTACAGGATGGTGGTGGTGAGGTGGATGCTGTCCCTAGTGTGGGCGTGGGCGTGCTGCAGCGCCCCAACCGGGACTCCGTGTATATCACCACAGTGGCCACCCGGCGGAGCAGGGCATGTTGAGGGAGTGCAGGATTGCTACCAGCTCCGTCCGGAGGGTGGAGCAGTGGTCTGATGACCTCTTCACCCGCGTCAGACCGCTCGTGACGAAGGGGGCGCCGGAGCCGTAGGTGAAGTAGACTGCGCTGCCCAGCTCCATGACCTCAGACATGGCTCTAAGGGCATGCTGGCGCAGCTCCTCGGTGAGGCAGTGCGCTTTGCTAGCGGGCAGCTGTGTGGCGGTGAAGTCGGCGGCGGGGGGTTCCCATGGTGGTGGTTGACGTAGGAGGGGTGGGGGGTGTCGGGGTTAAGCCACGGCCAGTTCCCTGCCTGGCTGAAAGTGTTGGTTGCTAAGGCGGTTTGGTCTGAGTTTGCCCCCATTTCTATCAAGCCGCTGGGAACAATTTAAGAGCCCGCTCTCTATCCATTTAAATATTTTCCATTTTATTCCGAGCGCTTTAATTTTCAGCCCGAGCCTCTTATGCAAAACGGTATCAAAGGATTTCTGGTAAATTATATTTACTGTTTTATTGGCGCCATAGCTGGAAAATATTTTAGGAAAAAATTACAATTTGTTGATCACGAGCGACCTCACATAAGTCCGTGTTGTGTCCAAGATTACGTTATCTGACTCGAGATGACTCACCATCATATCTCTACACAAGTCTGCAAAATGGAACTTGGTGAAAATTGTTTTGATAATTTAATGGTAATCTACATATTTGGTGGTAGTAATTCGAAATTTCACAAGTTTTTCTCCATCATGTTTTTTTTGTTTTTTTTTACAAAATGACAATGAATTTAGAAAAATACGTATGGCGGGACCAAATAAAAGTGCTTAAAGTGTGTTTACTGCTTTATTTAGCAAATATAAAAGGCAAAATACAATAACAAATAGATATTTTATTCATTTTTAGGCTTAGTAACTTATAAGCTCTTCTTTCTCACTTTAAAACTACAACTACTTCTTTTCCCCTTGAGTATGTGGTAGACTTTCGATGCAATATCAAGCAATAGTCAGCCATCATAGTGAGCTACCATCTTCCCTGGTATCTTCTCTCCATCTCCTTTATATCTCGATGGAATCTTCCCCTTGTTAGCCACTCATATCTACTATATTTTGCGGGAAGTAAATCTATATATCTATGTAAGAAATGCTCTTTAAGACCCATGTTACATCTTAATGTCTTAGAATATTTCCAGTAGCCTCCCAACGTAGTTTGGATCCTTACAATGACCCCCAAAGTTTTCTTATCCTTGACCAGATTCCTTATATCTGGTCCAACAAATATTCTCCCATTAAGCTTGGCATCTGATAGACCAGGAAATTTAACAGTAACACCAAATTCTCATGTCTCCTTCATGTTCACTGAGTGTCCGAGAGGAATTGAAGCATATTTTTTAACTATGCAAGAGAACTGCCTTAAGACTTCTCTTTAAAGACTCAATAAAATCGCTATTCCGCAAGGGCGTAACTAAGGGTAAACTTTTCTTTTAATCCTGCTGAATCTATACAATAAACCAAATCATTTTATTGAGTAAAATGAGAAAAAACTCTTTTTCTCCTTTACGATACCAACAGAAAGATTTTTTATTTAAGTCTAGAACCTAAAAGTTCTGCCGATTCCTTTACTAGGCCTAAATCCCTCACTAAATCGTATGATTCATGCTGATGAAATATTAGAGGTTTTTTATTTTCCTGATTAGAGTATCTGCATCATCATAGTTATTGTTTTCTAAGTGAGAAATTAAATGTATGTTTTCAATGGTTTTTGGTGATAATGGAACTTGCATATTTACTCCGAAGGTAATAAATAGGCCGCCGCAATGCGGATGGGAGATTTCGATGATGTTTTTCCTACTGTTAGAGCTGTACCTTTGCACATTACTTATGCAAAAGTAGCAGTCATCACTGCGATTTGGGGGTTCTCTCAATATCAGGGCAACACCAAAACGAATATATTTTTGTTGCCTTTTTTCCATTGCCTTAGTTCTTATACACAAATGGAGGTTACTTTATGAGACGCTCATGTTTTACCTTGGTCTCTACAAGTTTTGCTTCAAAGTATGTAGAGTAAGCTTTTTTTTTGAGTCTCTAATGTTTTTTGTGGTTTTTGTGCTATTTCATGATAACAAATTCGCCACAAATGTAGCAAAAAATGTCAGAGCTGTTTCTAATAAAGTTCATGTTTGTAAAGAAAAGTGATGGGATATCAATTGCGTGATACCAAATTCGGTCAAAGCAACAAAATGAAAAAAAATCAATTACGAGAATTGTACGTGATGCGAGAATTTCTACAGAATGCAGAAATTAATCAAATTCAGATATTAAATATGAAACAATTATTTAGTCGCACAACAGTGAATTAGCGATTCTAAGAGAAAGAGAAAGAAAACGAAAGTGGGGGTGAATGTAGGGATCCAAAGAAGGGATGATCGTGCAAGTAACGAAAGCAGTAGGTTTAGCGGTGATAGTGAAGATAAGACGAGGACCGCATTTATAAGTCATTTGGTACGCAAGTCTTGCTAGATCAAGAACAAAACCGAAGAAAAATCCGTCGAAAGGATAGTGAAAAAGGATCGAAGATGAGATGGATGGACATGATTAGAGGGCAACGCAAGTGTCTCGAATCACGTCAGAAGAATTCCGAATCCTATGGACTTAAATTAAGGAACTTGACACCCCCTGTTGGGATGGGGAGTAGGCAATAGAGGAAATGAACAAACCGTTGTATTGGAAGCCTTTCCAATGGTAATAAATTTGAGGAAACAGGACGATAAACTTGTACCAGTTTTATGGGCGTCGTAACTCATGTTATAAAACGAAGCCTCTCGCCGGGTTATGTCTGCCACGGGATGTTGAGAACCACATCTCGGGCCTTTATTCGTGCGTCTGGCGCTAATGAGCGTTTAAATTAGTGGCCCTCATATGCTCTCATTCCCTCTACGAATCGGCCAATTTGAGTGGAGGACGGTTGAGCGCACAGAATTGTTGGAGCGAAAAAAGGCGCAAAAATTCAACGGTTGCCTCGCGCCAAAGGCAGATGTGAAGATTGGCGGGCGATTTTTGCGCGCGGGGTAACGCCATCCGCACGCACAGCGCAAGAAATACAGTGAAAGCAAGCAAACTTAGACATGGGAGGTTTAAGAGATAGGAAAGACACGCAAAACAGACGAGGAGCGACAGAAAAAGAGTGAGACGGGAATCGGTAGAGGGTATATGCATATACTGTAGCTAAAGGTATAAAGCACCTCTCAGATTTTTATATTTATTTAACATTTAATAAAATGTTTTAAAATTCATTATATTATTAAAGAATGATAATAATGTGTATTTTGCTAATATGTAATTAAAAAATCATAATTTAACCAATATTTCCAATGTTTCAACTTAAATTTCTAACAATTGAGTATTCAATATTGTTATAAATAATATGACAAAAAATAAGGAACTAATATATTGTTGTTTTACATGTAATTTATGTAATTCCATTTAAATATATCTTGCAAGAAAGTTAATTAAAAATTTAACTTTGTGTAACAATTTTGCAGATTTCCAGAACTTCTAAGGGCTACTTTTGTGAGACAAAGAGTTGGAGAAGTATTTCACGCTACTTGTGTTGTACCAACTGTGAAGCATGGTTGGTTGGTTGGGTAAGAGGTTCCTTGGCGCACACTGCACGATGATCGCGCCAACGCAAAAAGGTAGGTCTATCATGGTATAGGGTTGAATATTTTCCGCAAGAGCAGGGGAGATATTTTTATGCCAAGGGAGAATGAACTCTATATCTTTTACCACCTTGTTGCCACAAGTTTAGAGCTATCTATCAATAAATTACATCCCACAACACCAATAAATTCTGTTATATTTCAGCGGGACGATTCTCCATACTATATGTCCAAATCACACCAAGAATTGTGAGTCGCTATAGATCACAATCCGGTCTCCGAACCGGGCACGTCGCGTAATCTCCCGTACCGAGTGGGGTATTGCAACCAGTTCAGCCGTGAAGACAGACGCAGCACCTGGTAGAGCCCCGCTGACTTCAAACAGAAGGGACACGGCGTGGAAGCCGACGCCCTCTTGGGACTTGGAGCCATCCGTATACACTGGCACGGTTCCGGCGTGACACGAGGTGTGCTCCAAAAAGGTCGAACGCAATACTCCCGGTGCCGTACAAGCTTTGGGAGCAGAGGCGTGGCGACAAATAGCCAAATGTGGTACCCTCCAGGGTAGCGTCCTAGGCAGAACCAGGGGCGCCACCGGCCCGAGACCAATACCTAACTCTCGAAGGAGTTTACTGGCGTCTCTCGGCGACACATTCACCATTGAAATCAGCTGCGGATGCAGTGAGAGCTGTTGGCGACTGAGGGAGGCGCCGGGCTCGCGCGTATAGGCGAGTGATGCACTGCAAGCGGCGCAGGGCGAGTGGCATCTCCCCAGCATCGACCAACAGGCTCTCAATGGGGGAAGTGCGGAAGGCACCGGTCGCAAGGCGAAGGCTGGTGTGGTGAATCGAATCCACCTTCCGCAATAAACGCTCACCTGCGGATGCATAAAACTCGCATCCGTAGTCGAGCTTCAAACGAACAAAGGATCGATAAAAAAGTAAGGCAGTAGCCCTATCAGCGCCCCAAGCGATGAACGTCACGGAACGGAGAATGTCCATGGCGCGGGTACAAGAGACCCTAAGGCTGCGAATATGAGCCGAGCCTCCCAGGTGAGGCGTCGGTCGAATACAAGACCAAGGAAACGGTGCGATTCGACCACATCCAGGCGCACCTCATTAAGAAACAAATCTGGGTCGGGGTGAAGCCGTGGATGGCGGCAGAAGTGCACCACTTTAGTCTTGGTCAAAGAAAACCGAAACCTGTTTACTTCGGCATAGCGAGGACACGGTTCAATGCCTGTTTGAGGCGACGCTCCAGAGTTGGCACCTGGGCTGCGCCAAAAGAGATCGAAAGGTCTTCCACGTAGAGCGTAGCGAGAAAATCTTCCGACAGCACCGAGATGATGCCGTTGATGCTCAGGGCAGAGTGTGACACTTCCCTGCGGGACACACTTTTCCTGCTCCTTTGGGCCGGAGAGGGTTCCCCCCACCCGTACGCGGAATGGATGATCTCGCAAAAATTCAGATATAAACATTGGGAGGCGTCCCCTCGCCCCCATCGTGTGAAGAGTCTCCATGATACCGTATCGCCATGTGGTATCATAGGCCTTATCCAGATCGAAAAACACCGTGGCGTAGTGCTGTCAACGAAGGAAAGCCTCGCAGACGGCATTTTCCAGTCGGAGCAGAGCATCCGACGTGGAGTGGAACTTAAGGAAGCCGCACTGTGCAGAAGACAGATGGCCTCCGCTGTCCAGGAAAAAGGCTAATCTAACATTTACCAATTTCTCCATCAACTTGCACACGCAAGAGGTTAGAGAGATTGGGCGGAAACCGGTCGAAGTAGAGTGATCTCTCCCCGGCTTGCGTAAGGCAAGCACAGTAGCAATTCGCCAGGAATCTGGGAGGAGACACTCCACCCGGATACTGTTGAACAAATCTAACAGAAAGGCCATGCCTTGCTCACCCAGGTGTCGAAGCATGGCGTACGGGACATCGTCCGGACCATGGGCGGTGTACGCGCACGAAGCAAGAGATGAGCGCAACTTACTCAGAGTAAACCTGCCGTTGAAGGGTTCCCCCCCCGGAGGTAAAGTCCAGCTGGCGGCCTTCCGCGACATGACGACGTGCATTAAATGCTGGCAGAGCAGCATACCGGCTAGAAAATGCGGAGAAAACGGTCGCGAAGGATTCCGCAACGGACGCGGGGTCCGAGATTGCAGTCCAATTCTCCTGCAAAAGCATAGCTAACGGAGAACGGGACGAGACGAGCTTCCACAGCTACTGCCAGTTGGCCCGGAGTCCATGGCAATTCCATTGAAGGAATATGCCCTCCAGGCCTAGCTCGTAGGAGACGCGGGGGCCCTCCTCAAATAGAAGACCCTCACGGGAATGGCCGTACGCTTCCTGGAGGCAGAACCCCGGGCGCTGTTGGCCGGACAAAGCGTAGGCGAAGGAGCTGAAGCTCCTTTGTTGCTGTCCTCCTTTCGGGGGACAGCTTTAGGAACCCCGGAAGATGGCCTAGCGACCAACGACTCAGTGGATGCGCGCGGCCGTTTCGCCTTACGGGAAACGGTCACGCTGGGGGAAGAGGGGGGAACCCTGGTTTTAGCAGGGGGTGGGTATGAACCCTTTTTGCCGTCAGCTTTACCAGGGAAGCGCCCCGGTTGAGTAGAGCCGGCAGAAGGGCTCCGAATGGGCGCGGAAACAACCGTGCTCGTTGGCCTGGATAGGCCAGGAGCAGACGGTGCCTTTCTAACTATTGAGGCATATGACGTCCCAGGCAGAGCCAGGCGCGCCAGGACCAAGTCCTTAGCCTCGCGGAATAAGAGTCGATCCTGGACCTGAGCGGCCAGGATTTCTTTCTCAACGAGATATGCACCACATTGCTTTGAAGAAGCGGGGTGCAGCTCTCCGCAATTGACACACTTAGACACACACGATTTGGACTTATCGTGTGCGGCCTTGGAGCAATTTACACAGACTTCGGGTGACCCCGACTTTGCACGTCTACAAGAACGATTCGTATGGCCGAAGCGGTGACATTAATAGCACCGCCGCGGCAGTAGCACTAATGCCTTCACGCGGTAGCGGTACCAACCGGCACGCACCAACTCAGGGAGCTTGTCACAGTCTAACGTGACGAAGAGTGTAGGGGTGGGTCTCGAGGCCCCTCCCTGTTTTCTCATCACACGTTCGACCTTGACCGCCCAATGGTCGGCCAGCTCTAGGTTGATGTCCTCAATGGAGTAGTCAACGAGTTCCCTCGCATAAACTACTCCTTTCACAAAGTTCATGGTAGAGTGCGGCGTCACACTCACCGGGGTGCCATGAAGTGTCCGAAGAGCACTTATCTTGGCCGCCTCGGCGGGATTCACCGCATTCGCCAGAAGGCTCCCGTCCGAGAAACGGGTCACCTTCGGCTCTCTACCAATTGCACTAGCTAATCCTCTCCTCTGATGGATCATGTTGCCCATGGCCAACATGGTGCCATCAGTGGAGCGAATAACGAGGAAGCGTTTGAAGCCAGCGGGCTCGAAAACGCCAGGTAACCTCTGAATGAGGGGCCCCGATGTCATCGAGGGTCCGCCCTGTGCACTTTTGTTCTTTGTCATAGTCGGGGGCTCCGCACCCGGGGGGGCAGAGGATCTTGGTCGCTTGCCAAAGTGGCAGCAGACCGATCCGTCCCCGTAGCCCCCGAGTCTTCTTTGTCTTTTTAGTCTTTTTCTTTTTTGGAGAGGAGGGCGGGGAATGAACCCCAGGCCAGATGGACCGGCCTCAGCCATGTCCATCTCCGAAATGGAGAAGGTCCTGGTAGTCGTAGGGGCACCGTTCAGAGGAGATCCCTCCCCTCCTTGCACTGTCTCGGAAACCCTAGCCGTTTGAGGAGGACCTTGCATAGGGGCAGAATCGGGTCCCCCCCCATGGAAGGCCCTACCGTCTGAGGCTGGGTTGCCTCAAGGACCATGTCTACCTTAGGGGGGGGGGGCTCCAGTTGGAAAAGACATCGCAGGTCCCCTTGGCAGTATCATCAATAGTCTTGTGTGGGGAGGCACAGGCCTTGACCGCGGCAAGGTTCAATATTCTTGCCAGCAGGTCTTTTGAGGGAAGCGACCGAAGGGGCCTGGCTTCCATCTCCCCCCTAAGGGGGTTTGCCCTACCGAGCCACTTCGATGGGGAGCGGCTAGCTAAGGGCTGCCTGCTGGCTTTCTTGGCAGTCCTTTTGGAAAGAACAGAGGGGACTGCCGCTGGAAAAAGGGAGGTGACCGAAAGCACCTCCAGAGAAGGGGGTGAGGGGGAGTCCTCTACACCCGTTGGCGAAGGAGAGGAGTAAGCCTCTTCTCCGGTTAGAGAGATATGGAGGGTCCCCTTCGCAAGCCTCAGGCGATCCCTGCATGGCTTGAAAGGGGGGGGGGGGAGGAGGTCGCGAGGGAGTATCTCCTTGGGTAAATACCCGGGCTGATAAGGGCTGCATTCCTCAGCCCACTCCTGTCGTTTCTCACGCTTCTAAACTTGGAAAAATGCTTCTAAGCGGCAATGAGGTCCATCACGTGGAGGCAATGCTTAAAAACAAAACGTTATTTTTGCCACTACGTGCTTGTTCCCTCACACACATATCTATTAAATTCATTTACCACAAATGCTTAATTACGAACCATTAAACCCAAGGCAAAAGTTCATATATAAATGCCTCAACTTTCAAGACTGAATCTAAAAATACTGGGATGTATATAGTACAAAAAAGATTCCTACCGATTAAAAAAAAATGTTTTATTACCATGAAAATAAGGGTCGTACAAAAGCAGGGGAGTTAGAGGATGAGAAAATTTGAATAAAATTGTTCTGGTTTAGATATATAAATTAATGGGGAAATTCAGACAAATAAACACAGACAGTATAGTAGCCCCCACCCCTCTCCTATGCGATTTTAAGTATAGCCAGAATCCTTAAACAAGATCAAACAATTCAAGACAACTACAATAATTCCCTCTCACAGTCCGTTCTCAATATTCAGCGATTTGGATTCTGCAATCTCATACATCTATTGACCCATTACACTACGAGTGCCTCGATCAGCTGTTTCTTCAAGGTCGCGAAACGGGACGTCCCAGCCGTTCGACCATCCTGTTAATTTGGAAATATCGCTATGGGAACCCAAATAAAAGCACATTTTTATTGCATAATAGAATTATAGAAAGACGACGCTAAATCCTTCATTTCTCTGTAGGGTATTGGGCAAAGGAAAATAATGTTTTGATCTCCACCATCAAATTAACAGGTCTAGCTAGAGTCGATCGCAGTTGCTGGGGGAGGGGGGGGGCGAATAGTTTGTAATGTGGCAATGAGTACAGAATGTGTGGGAAGAGGTAAACTAGGAGCGTATGTATGCTTGCGTTTTCAAATGCGCCGTGAACGCAAATGCAATTTTGCATATTACCCACATGAAAAACAAAAATATGAGCCCAAGCCTTGTGAACGAACTAGTTATAACTCTAAGGGCGAGTTTTTTTATATCTAATTAAAGCTCATGTAATTTACTGCTACGAGCGTATTTTTTATTTAGAAATAGGTTTACATACTTGGATCTACGTGTACGACTGCGTACAAGAATGTTTTGACGGGTACAAATGCATATTTCCGTTCTTGTGCGCACATTCCGACTAGTGTAAGCAGGCACGTCCTGCAAGTAAGCGAAGCGTGCTCCTCCCCATCTGTGATCCTCTGCTGGTTCCCGACATAAATTTTAGTGAGTTCGTTACCCATCCTTGAACTGGGGCCGGACGGTTCTCACAGAAATCCGGGCTTTAACTTTAGTTTCCTCTTTAGAAAAAACGTTCTAGCGCACAAGAGTCGAGGAAAACAGGCTCGCAAAGAGGAAGGATAGTGGAATGAAGGCACAATAAAGATATCAATATTTATTTACAAAAACTAAGAAACAAAACACACGAGGATATAATAATAGTCGAGGGAATATGAAAAATAGTCAATAATAGTCGAGAGTGGAATGAATGGACAATATATCAACATTTATTTTAAAAAGTTACAACGTAAAAACGAGGATAATAATAATAATGGAAAGAATATCCATCACTGATGCTCTCAATCATGAATTCTGAATGGAGAGCGGTGTCAATTTAAGACGTCCATTATAAAAAGAAAATTACAAAAAATGATCAGTAAACAAGTTCCTCACTCGTTTCTGTATTACTTTGGAGGCTTACAAGTCACTAAACCACTACCTTCCCCTGTATGAAATCGAGAAACTGAATGATGAAAATAGGAGTAAAAATAATTCCAAATCAAATCGGAATCCGCCTAAGGAGGAAAAATCCACCTATAGCGACTTTATGAAATCGAAATGCAAATTTGAGGAGTTTGTTTTCCCATTCTTCCTCCCCACTAGCCCCATTTTTTTAACCCTCGCCAACAACGCCGAATAATTTCGCAGAATCTACAATGAATCGTTTTCAAGCAACGCCAGTTTCCTCGATTTCATAACTTTCAGAATGCAAATTCTCCATTAAATTGAAATTGGCTGCACACCCAAGGCTTGTTCCTGTAAGGAGAATCTTGGTTACACACGGGTTGCGAGTTTACCCCCCATCGGCTAAAACCTGGTCTATCTACTAGAAGGAAGGGGGCTTATGAGATAAATAATGGGTGATAGTGAAGGCAAACCGATCGAATGGTAAATTTAGTGGTAGGTGGGCTATTCAAATAGGCACTTTCAACTGTTATGTTATGATTGGTAATGGAAGATTCTTCTAACCAATCCCTCCTGCACATCCCTCTCCTTCTATCCCTGGCATATTACACTCAATAAACATAATCAATCTCCCTCTCAATACACTTGTTGTCCCCGATGCACCAAATCCTAGTCTAGCTCCCTCTCACTACACTTGCTGTCCCGACTAACCCAAGCCTAGTCTAGCTCCCTATCACTAGCTGTCCCGACGAACAGGGCCTAGTTTAGCTCTGTGAGGGTATGGAACGTACATACTCGCATGCCGCCCGACAATCGTAGGAACGAGAGAAATTTGTCGTTTCAGTTGTCCTTCGTCTCCTCTCTCTCCCCCCCACCCTTCCCCAACAGGCGTCAGAGAATCCTAAATTCTATTTGCCTTCCTTATGATACCATGGAGATTGTCCAGAAGGCGCTGCGATAAGCGAATTGTCGTGAATGGAATCTCTCTCTCGATTTCACACAGTCCGCGGTATAAATGTCAGCGTCGTTCATCCCTCTAGAGCAGTGTCCCAAACCTACTCGCGTAACCCTCACGTTGAACGAGAGTCGTTGCCGTAACGTATCGACTGCCAACGCGCCGCCGAGACAACTTGGTCGCTGTCTCAAAGTGTTCCTGAGGCAAATCCCGCCCCGCAGAGTCTGTGACTAGAAGAATACGTTCTGTCGCTCAACGTAACTTGAGAAAGAAAAAGGAACATCCAAATAGTTACTGGAAGTTACTATTTGTTAGTGTCACATCCAGTTAGTAGTGAACTAACCTGAACTGCTGATCCGTGCTATACCTCCCATCCTTTTTCGGGGTACACAGAGGAGGGAGGGGGGGGGTCTAATCCTCCAGGTACACCATCCACCCCACTTGAGGTTCCTCCACCACCCTTACCACGCCTACTGTATCGATCCTCGACCGCCTCAGTTTAAACTACTTTTTGCCTCGCCTACCCTACTCTACCAACCCATCGCCACATCTATACCCTTTTCATGCTTGGTACACCTATGTATATTCTGCCAGGCATACTCTATGTACCTCCCACCATGCCCGTTTTACCTAACAACCGCCACCTACCATGCCTACTCTCCACAAAGTCTCCTCAACCTACCCTGTTATATCTACCACTCCTCCACCCCACCCTCTCATGACCTCCACCCCCGAGGCCCAAGACCAATAATAACCATGTAACTTACAACTCACAACAAAACCCGAAATTCGCCTCGAGCCGAATGGCAACAGCCACCAAACGAGGCATTAAATGATTAAAGTTCGGCGACGTTGGTAATTTGGGAGTCTCTGATTCAAGCATGAGTGGACTAACTTGGAGAAGATGGCTGTTGCCATGGTTTCCGAGGACAGCAAAATGTGGTTGAATTGAGTATGCGGACTGTGTCTAGTTTCCTGTTACTTATTCATAGTCTCGCTCGCAATTGAGTGCATTCATTTTATTTTATTTTTACTCTCCGCCAGAGTGGAGTAGAGTCGGCTTATTCGACTTAGGGGTCTTACTGTGTTCGTTGCTGGGGCGAGAGGGAGAAAGAGATACTACCAGACTTTTTTACATCTTTGACTTTAGTCTTTATATGCATTACATTACTTTTATTCATCACATCCATTTCTCGTCTTGACCGGATAATGTCACCTTTGCCAACTGGTAAGTGGAGGAGCGGCATGCTCCTCCAATGGAGGGTCTTATTCACCCCCATTACACTTTGCTCCCGTCTGCTTACTCCCGAGAGGTATTCAGCCTTTTTTTTTGAAAGAGGGAGGGGAGCACTAGATATGAAAAGACGAGGTATCTTACCCCCCCCCCCCGCCAAATCAATATAGTTTGTAACTTGTTTTACAGATTTGTCCCACTACACACTTGAGCTTAGGCCAAGTGTCCTGTCTACACAAGTCGGTCGGTCACCCCATCCCTCGTACCGAGACCGCCTGGGAAGGAGTTGGTGGGGTAGAGAAAGAGGAGAGGTGGGAGTTGGTGAGGGAGGGGATAAGGAGAGGTGGGTATGTGAGGGATGGGGCGTGTTTCCCCTATCAATATTCCAATCGGATCGGCTGCGGTGAAGTCTTCATCTCAAGGGGGAAAGGTGAAATCTCAATGCCCTCGCACCAACCACCGACACCATGCAAGAAAGAAAAAATAAATGCAGTAGAAGAAAATGAAGAAATAGGGAATATATTCACAAATGACCACCTATCCCCTAAAAAGATCTACAAGAGCAACAAATCAAAACAAATTAAGAAGAAACAAATAGAAACGGTAGAATGGAAGAAAAAAGAAAAAAAGGGGAAATTTTGTCTGAAAAGTAAAAAATAAAACGAGAACAATTTAGTAAAAGGGAGGTGGTATAAGGAAAGACTGAAAAGATGATACACCTTGATTTTTGAAAAGGAGGAAATGTGAAA
>OZ018324.1:151242874-151257874 GCA_963969495.1 Ceratothoa steindachneri | reverse complement strand
TTTCAGAAAATCGGTACTATTTATGCATTTTTACAAATCAGATGTGAACAAATTTATAAAGAATTAATAATGTTAAGATCAGTGAACTATACATACAAAAATTAACCGTTCGGTAAAGGAGGGAAGGTAAACATAGGCGGGTTATGTTGCAATGCTTGGTTGGCAAGATGGTTTTTGGCTGAGCTGGATGTTTATTCGGGGTCTTCGCTTAAATAATTTGAGAGCTTCAGTCATTTGCAGTCGTCGCTAATCACTCTCCTGAAAATGATGGTTTATTTCTATTTATGATTTCTGGGCAAGGGTCGTCTGGTGGCGTTTGGTGGCTCCGCCGACAGGACTGTTGATGTCCTCCCAATGTAAGAGGATGTGCCATATTCAGTCATCGGCGTGGCATATATATTCGTACAAAAGGTCACCCCTGCAAGTAGCCTGTCGCGGGAAGGCAGCTATTCTTTATGACGAGGGCGCGAGTTTTCTTTGACATATAATAAATTACTAATTTTATTTGGGTTATTAGATCGATTGGGGCGACTTTACGGTGAATAATGGTTTTGAGAACATTTTTCATTTTGATGCCACATCACTAATCCGCTCACATTTTAAAAGCTCACATGATAGTTTGAACATGCCACAATGCTAAATAAAGTGACTAAGTGATCCACAATCTGCACCTGAATCCGCCCCCAAACCTGATAAATTTTTCCTTGTCAAGCCTAACCCCTCCAAATAATGTAAACGAAATCCGTCAACATTTCGCGATAACTTGTAAACACCAACAGACAAATAAACAAACGCATCCGGCAACAGATTGCCGAAGGTAACTACAGGGGAATCACAAGATGAACCTGTCAAAAATGCAACATATTCATAAAAAAATAAAATAATTATAAAAAAATACGGAAAGTAAACGCTTCAAAATGATCACGATACCGATCAACGATGCAGTTTCGGTTACATGCAAGAAAATGAATACTCTGAATTATTACTTGCACTTTTCAGTTCAGAGTTCACTAAAAACCAGACACCGGGATCCTGCTTGGCCCTGAAACTCTCATCTCTGCATAGCTGCCGAGTCTTTCTTATGGAAGTTTCATTTAGCATCAAGTAGTGTCAAATTCATTGAGAAACTAATCACCAATATTTCGGAATGTGGTATTCATGTTGCGAAAACTATCTTGTTATCAGCAATTGTTTGAGTGTTACTATGAGTGCATAAGTATAAGTATACTCGTATGCATGTAAGAGTGATCAAGTGCACGAATAAGCAAAGGCTTCAGTGTCTTGCGTGAGTACTTATCGGATGGGTGGTCTGTGTAAGTAGGTGTAAGATTATAAGGCCACAGAGTAGGAAAGCGTACACGAAGTTTGCAATAAGTACATCCTCTTCAGCTTTAAGCATAGAAGCCAGGTCCTGCCAACCTCCTATAATCCCCCCAATACCACGAAAAATTAAAGGCTGTCTGCTTCAATTAAAGACTTTTTCGGGACCACAAAAATCTCTGAAACAAGACCCGTCTATCGGAAAACTGAGATAGCCCCCAGGGGGATAACTCAATGAATACAAACATAATGGAAGGGGATCTTTACCAGGTAGGAAGTTATCCCCCCACCCTAACCTAGACTCTCCTCCCCCTGCCACGAAACACGACAACGTTTTAGGCCTTAAGCAGGCTATTAAAATGCATGATAAGCCTGCTCCAATAACATCAAATTAAAAACAATGAAAAGAAAAGGTTAAGCGGGAAAAAAGTGGATTGCAATTTAATTAAAGCTCTATGAACGCGCTTTATCCATTCTGTTGCATATATTTTTTAGCGGGGTCACGTCTACAACTCTTCTCCTGCGGTAACTTGTACACAGTCGATTTGGGTCGGGGCTGAGAGAGACATCAAAGAGGCGACTTTTTTTTTTAGGGCAACGAAAGGAGACAAAGAAACGGGGAAGCAAACAACACTGGAATTTTAACTTTGCGAAATTGTTGTTGGGCAAAAAATATCGTTTTGGTAGACACAATAGAACTACAGGATAAAAAAAAAAAACAACGTTCTTTTAAACAGAAGTCGAGGTATAAATTTTTAATCATAATAGAAAATTGGGGATTAACAAAAAGAAAGGAAACTTGTGCCGTGGGGTGTGATCAAAGTTGGAGGAGCAATGTGGGAAAACAAAACACAACCAGGGTTAGAGTACCATAAACCTGTTAAAAGAGGCAATGAATTATAACAGAGAAGAGAGTCAAAACCAGGGACGAGTCTCGCCTTTAGGTTTCCGACTCAGAGACGACAAAAGAGAGAAATAAAAACAAAAAATCGAGACATAAAAAGTACTCTTGAGTATTGAGCGAAAATGAAAGAAAATCGAAAATATATGAAACCTTGCGTGAGAAGTTTGAAACAAATGCGTTTGAAATTACTTTAGTGAAAATTATAGTACCTGATCACCAAAGGTAAGACGATTAAAAAAAGGAAGAATAAGAATGAAAACGGAGACAGAACAATCTTAAACAAATGAGTAAGATCAAGGAAGTTATGGGGAAATAAATTATGAGAGAAAACGAAGATAATTAACCAAAATGCATTTACATGTTTTTACATACATAGAGTAAAAAAATATTGATTAAAATTCCATCTTCAGCCTTAATACTGCTTTGGAAACAAATCTATGCCCGGATCATGTTCATATTGAACATAACATCTTCCATGGCATTATGAAAGACTTTTTGGTTTTATGGGGCCTTTGGATGGTCTCTTTTTCAACGACGCGCCAGGATTTGTATATAGTAGTATAAATGGTATAAATATGGAGTGCTAGGGCGACACATGTTAAGGGTCACAAGCTCGGGAAAATTCATCGCCAGCATGTCCTAGCTAGACTGTGTGAGACGGTTCTTAGTCTATTCAAACACGTACTGAACCTATCAGGACCACCCCTTCGCTACATGGCTTGAAAACCTTTTTCTTTCCCGTTAGCTCCTTGACTGAAGGAGATCATCGTTAATAAATTTATGTCAACATTTAAGGTGGTAACAATCTCCGAATCCTTTTGGTTGCTAAGGCAACGGGTACGGCGCGGGGTATCCCAGATTAGAAGATCGTTGGGTCGAAATAAAGAGATGATAAGGCTTGGGGTATTTTTAACGAGCTAAAGCTTTTCTCAAATACCTGGTCATTTAATTTAGTTTCTCATATACTTGGCGCAACACGAATACGAGCAAGGTTTCTTAGATGGCCGGCAAGTGGATGTCATGTTTATAGCAAGGGATTCATTGCTGCGGTTGAAATCTGGAGCATTGTGCCTTCCTGGCCTACGGGAGAGGGAGGGGGGGGGGGGGCAGCGCCTATATATCTTGTCAAGATTTCCTTCTTTTTACCCGGCTATTTATCTTCCATACATTTTTTATCTCTTTCTTTATACCTCCTTTTTTACAGATCACCTTACAATCTTTCTTCAGGAGATACCCTCGTAGGTAATGGCACTTTAAATTCATTGGAAAAATGGTACCGTCTGGACGAACCCGTTTTTTACGATGAGAAGAAAATACGACACACAAGACGAATGCGTAGTAGTATTTCTAACCAAATGTTTATATGTGTGATTATGCGTATGCTAATTTAATAAAGTGTAAAATTTATTTAGACGCAAATATGCATCGTGTGCGTATTTTGCGATAAAATGCAGCATTTTGCAGGGGACGCAAAACAAGCACGGAGTACAATTTGCACAATTCTACGGACAATTAAACCCATATTTACATATATCTGAAAATAAAATTCAAATATTGTGCAAATTATTTTATCGCATTTATTCTCATTTTATTCCACATTTATTCCCAATAGATTTATTTAATATTTCTACATTCAAGATTTCTATCTCAATTTCATATTTGGTTGAAAAACGTGGATTCGTCTTAAATTTAGCTAAAGCAATAGGATTGGATTTAAATCAATAATACAAATAAACTGCACTTTATTTACTGATACAAAGCAAAAAATAGCGATAATAGGATAAATAGAGAGAAAGAAAGAAGAATAATGAAAAAAAGGGAAATAAGAATAAAATTACTGAAATAAATAGCTAAAAATTCCGGTGATACTAACAACATTCAAACGCACTCTGAAATGGATATGAAGAAAAGGGAAAATCTGGAAAACCATTTTGAAATTCAAAAGGGAGGGGGGGGAATGGTGTTCCTTGAGACACTCTTCAAGGCCCTTTAAAAGAACCAAACTGAGAAACCAGACAACCCTTAAGACGAGCACGTATAGATTGAAAGGGGGCAATTTAGAAAGATATTAAAATGGAAACCAAATAGATCAGTTCGCTACCAATGCGATTTAATGGTAATTTCTGGCGAGGCCAAGTGCTCAAAAGGTAGCAAAAGGGGGATGGGGGGTTCTTTGTTAATTGTCACTGTTATATGCGGACTTAGGTTGGTCAAATTGATGCCAAGGTTTTGGCTGCGATTGCCTGTATAACAGCATGTTATTTATGAAATCATTTTTAACTGCTGCAATTGCCTGTATGGCAGCATGTTATGGTAAATATGTAGATTAGCGATTCGGCCGAATGTGTTTTTTTGGTAAATATTTTCGTTCACCCCTACCGGAATATTCATGCGCGTTTGAGTCGTCTGACGTCAGACCCCCACCCCCACCCCCATTATAATTCGCAAAACGATTAAAGGCGCTGACATGATTTGGTTAAATCATTCACCTCTGTAAACGTTAGCACATTAGTCTATAAACAATTAGGATTATTAACTGAGAGGCTGCCCCCCCCCTCCCCAATTTAATGAAACTCAGGATTATCGTAGTGTGGTTCCCCCATTCTGTTTACCCCCACACGAGACGTCCCCTTAAATGTACTCCAAAGATGTGAATCATTTTGGAACACGGACGAAATACTACGTCCCATCGTTCGAGTCGCTAATCTACATATTTACCCATGTTATTTATGAAATCATTCTTTACTGCTGCGATTGCCTGTATGACAGCATGTTATTTATGAAGTCATTCTTAATTGCTGCAATTGCCTGTATGACAGGCATGTTATTTAAAAGTCATTTTTAACTAACATCACTCATGTAAAACCATGACACAGCGGGGTCATAAGACAATTCGTACATATACTTTCAAATGAACTCTAAATCATCCTCTCTAAAATAGTTCCTATTTATGGCCTTTCCAAGTGCCATCTGAATGGCGATCTACTTTACTACACATCTTCGAGTTCCGGCCTCATGTTGTTTGTACTGCGACCTAATACTATGGTATGCTATAAAGTTCTCGGAAACATGTCCCAGTTTGTATAAGCATTGGTCGATACCAACATTAGTAATATTAAAAATGTTTTGCGAATCTGTCGGTGGATTTAGATAAGTTCTCCCATTCATGCATGTGTTCTTCCATCTTTTAGTTGCATTTATTAAACCTTTTCTCCGAGTGCATACGAAGTTTTGAATAAGGCTGAATGGGAACCAGACAAACTTTTTGAATCTTTGCTTCAGGTTTGCGGATTGGTTTTCCTTCAAAATAGTTCTTTACATTAACTATTTTAAGCGATGTAGAGAAGAAAGACATCACAGACAACTAAAGAAATGAAAAGCTGTCGATTTCAAAAATGAATAAACTTTGACTCTGGAGAAGAATCTGCGAAGAAAAAAAACAGAATTAAGATAATACGAAAGCTTAAAAGGCTACCAGAAGAAATAATGAGAAGGGCTCAGCCCTTGCAATTTTGAAAAGCAATGTTGGTCAGAACAATATTTTTGTTATAGCGTACGTATGGTGATTGCCTCCAAGGGCATAAGCGACCGTAATTAAAAAAATAAGCTTAGTGAACAAAAACAAACACTAAAACTAAACAAACAAAAGGGGCACAAAAAAGGAACCATGCTCCAGCGTTCTGCATTAGCATGCAACCAATACCAAAGTCAAATAAAATGGGAGTCTAGCCTCCTTCAGGAAGTCAAATAGCCCACATTTCTATGTGCACGAACTGGTCCCAAAGTAACAAGTGGTCGGAACAAACCTTTTGCGCGGATTCCTACAGCGTGGCCTATGATAAGCTGGTTCAAAGAGGTGAGTTTACTCTAGCTGTTTAAGCCAAAATGAAAGCTGATGAGAAACGGGGTTTTATCTAATCGTACCCGAACGTAAGACACGGATTTCTCAATACGATCCAGAAAATAAAATTAATTTCAAACAATAGCTTCAGAATGACTCAGCATGACTGGTGAAGTTCAAAGTGGAAAGGTCAGTTCAGCTCACTGTTTTGGAGTAAATGCTGATTTCGTCAAGGGCAAAACCCAAAACCTGGAACTATAAGGAAGATGTGAAAATAAAAGACTGCTAGCAGCAAAACGGCGATCGAAGCTGTATCAATCAATGCTGTTCCATCACTATATCGCTCCTACTCATTTTTTTAAGGATGGAGAGCTGAACTTTAAGAATTTCGAGGACAAATCATTCTTCACCCTCCCTACACATCATCTTATTCCTACAGACTTAAGTTTTCTCTCTAAACTTATGAAAGTAGAAGAAACTTTGAATGAAAGCAAATATGTCTACAGAGGTTTATATCCTTAGACCTATGGCAGGTTGATAAATAATTTAAGTAATTTTGTAAATAAATCTTTTGTTAAAAACTCTGGGAACCTTTTGAGATTCCTTGGCAATTTACACGATTTAGGAGTTTACGCAATTATATATAGGAAAGAGTATATGCCACCACAGTACACTCAATCCCGTTGTTTTTTCTTCACCTCCTTCAGTTCCTCTATTTATATCATCAGCGTGGCAGCTACCATAACAAGATCTTTAATTTTTAAATAAATGCCTATTAGATTCATCAGCTAAATTTTGATTAATGTTTATCTATGGACCAAATGCCTCTTAGATCAATGATCAATAAGCTTAATAAAACAAATGAGATTAATAAAAAAAAACAACAATAACAAACCCTAACGTAGTTGCTAAAGTTTTTTACATCGCCTATTAAAGGCAGTAGGAGAAAGGATGGAACAAGGAAGAAAAGCATGGATAAATAAAGAACAAGAATAATTTGAAAAACGGATAAAGTTGAGAAAGATGTGTACTAGACAAAGGCGCTTGGAAACCTTATGAATAAGGTCAAACAAAGACGACAGGACCTCTGTTTTTAGTCACGTGCTACTCTATATCTCACTATGTCGGTCGGTCGGGTCCCCGTTTTGCTTTTTCTTTGTTTTGGTGATAACATTGTAACTATTCAGCCGATTCTAACGATATTTGAACCCCTTATGTTGCTTCACATTCATTTTAGAATGATATAAATGCCAAGAGGCTCCCAAGGTTAGTGTGGAAATTATTGAAAGTTTTGAAGATCGTAAGGTCATAAATCAGAATAAGCGAGGACACGCGACTTTGTTGTTTTTTTACCAAGTCTGAGATGACGGAAACAAATGTATCTACTGTTGCACGCCTGCATTTCAGGCTTGAATCTAATCGAATCCGAAGACAATTACAAACCTTCGCGAAATCCACGTGTGCTCAGAATTGGATAATTTGACTCGATGATTCACTACACTGGTCAACACACATTTTTCATCAAAGGCCTTATTATACTCTTCTAAATGCATTTCCTATGTTGAAGCCGAATCAGCCTTCGGTTTTGCTCTAGCACGTACAGTTTTTAAGATATGCCAAGAATTCAAAATGGCCGCCTGCGATTATAAAATGTAGTATATTACTGGTAATGCTCTATTGCATGCATCATTATTGTACTGCTAAAATGAGCAAACTAGATGCTTAGTGAGTTCTTGATGGTTAAAGGGGTATAGAGAATTCATTTGCATTTGTAACCCGCATGCATATTTTGCGCAATTATTTATAATTCTGTTTTATGCTTTCAGGTTCCTCATGTGATGTGCATCTTCTAAACTGCTCCTTCTGCGTTGATCATAAGAGGCTTCCAAATATTTCCCCAAAGCAGTAACAATGCATCGAGAGTGCAAAATCATCCAGATATATTATGTTATGTATGTAGGCCTTTTACAACATAATCTCTGCAGCGTACTATCACAAATGATATAAAGAAAATGTACAAACTCAGCTTCGGTTGCCCTCTGGGTGACAAAGATAAAGCATGGGCACCACACCAAATTTGTACTTCATGCTCTAATGGATTACATGACTGAATTAACAAAAGGAAAGCTTCAATGCCCTTCGCTGTTCCTATGATATGGAGAGAGCCTAGAGATCATCTCAAAGATTGCTATTTCTGCAGTATGATCACAAAAGGGTTTTCTGTCAAAGAACAGCACCAAATTGTTTATCCAACCATGGATTCGGCGTGCAGACCAGTTCCACATAATGTATCTTTGCCAATTCCAGTTCCACCTGATGATATAAGTGATGATAGAAGTACTGAAGGTGAATGCACATTAGATGCGGATGTTGAATGAGGATGCTAAATCTGAGCCAAAGTTATTTACTCAGAAAGACTTGAATGATCTTGGGAGAGATCTGTCACTGTCAAATGAGAAAGCAGAACTTCTAGCATCTCGACTACAGGAAAAATTCCTACTCGAGAAAAATATGCATGTGAGTTACTTTAGAAAGCGTAATCGTGATTTAACTTCATTCTGCACAGTTAATGGACCTCTCTGCTACTGCCATAATATAAATGGATTGTTGGAAGCCTTGTCACAGACATATGAGAGGTTTGACTGGCGCTTCTTTATTGATGCTTCTAAGACAAGTTTGAAAACTGTCCTCTTGCACAATGGCAATGTAAAGCCTTTCATTCCTATTGGCCATTCTGTTTACCTTAAGGAGACATATGACAATATGGATATTCTTCTAAAAGCCATAAACTACCAATCCAATCAGTGGTACATCTGTGGTGATCTAAAAGTCATAGGCATGCTAATGGGTATGAAAGGAGGATTCACGAAGTAGTGTTGCTTCCTCTGCCTGTGGAATAGCCGTGCCACTGCAAAACATTTTGACAAGCGTGACTGGCCACTTCGATCTACATATGAGCCTGTCCCCTTGGTAGAGTATCAGAAAATATATCTGCCACTTCTTCATTTGAAACAAGGTCTAATAAAAAACTTCGTGAAAGCAATGACTAAGGACAATTCTCAGGGATTCCAAATCTGTGCAAAACGTTTCCACAACTAAACGTGGCAAAACTAAATGATTTGTGGGACCACAAATCAGGGAGGTTTTAGCAGACCCTGACTTCGAGAAGACCCTCACTCCTCTTGAAACAAATGCATGGGTAGCCTTCAAGTGGTTATGTGCAAACTTTCTGGACATCAACAAGTCACCTGCATACAGAGATGGCGTGGAAAACCTTCTTCAATCTTATAAAGAAATGGGATGCCGTATGTCACTTAAAATCTATTTCCTGCATTCGCACCTAAACTTTTTCCCACAAAATCTTGGAGCCGTATGTGACGGGTAAGGTGAACGTTTCCACCATGATATCAAGATCATGGAAACTCGCTATCAAGGATTTTGGAATCGAGAGCATGATGGGAGATAGATCATTGTTGGATGTTGTATCGTTATAATCCTGAGAAAAAATTCCAACGCAAAACCCATGCACGACGTTTATGAATTCGAGTTTTGACTTATAAGCCCTTCAATCATTGTTTACCATTCTTATACATGCAATATAAGTACCATTAACTTTATGATGCTTGTGGAATAAACCAAACATGGCTATTTATTTTTATCATATGTTTACGCATAAAGAGAATGATCAATTTTACAGTTTCTATATGCTAAATGCATCATTTTTTGTCAGTTCAACTTCTCAATACACATGGAGATATACAGAAGGCAATTTTTTCTATCAATGGCGCTATGCAACCATATATCACCAGTTTCAGAGTAAAACGCTACATTCTATAAGCCACGGCGGTCATATTGCATTTTTGAATATCTCGTAAACATGATGGGCTAAAGAAAAGCTAAAGTAAGATATGAAATAAGCGAGAAAAATGCCATGAGAAAAGTTTGCTCAGGTCTCTGATGATTAAAAGAAGTTCAAATTTATTGGCCAGTGTAATCTAATTAAGATTCTAACAATGACTCAAGCTAAACTTGTTACGATGGTTACTATGATCCTCTTTCTTTCCTTCCTAGGAGATGGTTAAATATCATATGGTGCGGTTTTACTAAATCGTAACTTAACTCATTAAAGTGAGTAGAATACACATAATCAAGCCTCGTCCCTTCAATCGATTCATCTTGTATATAATTGACTTATTTTCCCCCATTTACTCGCGTGTACGAGATCATTTGGTGTTCCCCAAAGTCGATTTTCTTCGATTATGGATAGCCATGATACGTCATCAAAACAAAGAACGAAAGGTTCATTTAAAATCTTGCCTATGAGTTCGGAATTGTAAGTGAGGGGTCTATCTCTAGTTCCAATAGTGTCCCCATAGCCTCCAGAATGGGTTTTCTACTGTTAACATAACTATAGTTTTGTGCGGGGGGGGGGGGGCGGTCATTCTGATATATATCTTGGCTACTTACTTCTGAGTTAACATTTTTTAAAGCTTATTAGTTAGTATCTGTTTTGCTCTGAATTGATTTCTTGATTTTTCTGCAATCAAGTGGGGCTATCTTTGATAAAATCGTGTTTTCTGCGCACATCTCTAACTCAGAATCTACAGTGAACACAACTTGCTGCGACTCTGAATACATACCGCGGGCGTCCCTAATGTGAAAACAACTACCCGGTGATTTGTCACTAGACGACCACGAAAAATATCGAAATCGGAGCTCTAAAAAGGCGGTATTAATTGGTTGTTCTCATTGTCAATTATGCTGATCTCTCTCTGGAATCTAAGTTGTGGTTACTTGTATGTAGTGTCCCACCTACTATAGCGTTTTCCATTATGACCTCACTTTTAACTTCTAACTTTTTCAAGAAACAAGACGACGGGGGTTCCTCGACCTTTTGAAAAGGAATCTTCTCCCGAATAAAGTTTAGCCGTCTTTTCCCTCTTTATCCAATGTAATTGCGAAAACAAAATCTTTGCAAATTGAAGAATCTCCGAATATTACCGTTGTATTTCTTTAAATAAGAAAGAATGGAAGAGAGAGAGAGAAAAAAGAGTCTATTGTCATCGCTTTCGGATTGAGCCGGTGACCTATAAACTGTGATATTAATTTTAATGTTGGAAGATATAAACTCTGCAACCAATACTACCTCTTACCACACACTCTAATTAACATCTATCATTACTGAGTATAATTATTCTTTCAAATGAATATCCATCCCTACCTCCCAACCCGAAATCTCTCTCTACTGAATTCGATAATAGTCACTATTCGCATAGTCCAACCATCTTTCAGTTATGATGAGTACGTCAGTTTTCTATACAAACCAAGGCGCTTAAATTAGGTAAATTTGCATCACAAAGTTCACTCATTTATGCACATGCAATTTATATTAGTTTGGCCCCGAACAAAACTTCGGGCCTATCAGGGTCAATAGTTTTCCTGTGTTCGAGTTTCTCCTGGATGCACTTGTCTAGCAATCTACCAAGGCGAGCCTCACCCAATTGAATTAAGTGCATACCGTGGTTCCAAATAGGATTGGGCCCTGAAATTCATCCAAATAATTTGCCAATTTAAATCCCATTATTTGGGCAAATTATCTTTAAGTGTGAATATTACCCCGAAAAAAAGAAAATAATGAAAAGAAAAAGGGTAAAAAAATTTTTTAAAAGATGAATGGGGTGTCGCATGAGGAGATTTTTTAAAATATAATTAAATCTATTATTATATTAAATAACGAGATTCTGGCAATAAGTAAAATAAATTAAACGAATAATACAGATGTTGAAACATGAAACAGCTCGAGTCGCGACACGCTGAAGAAAATAATAGTTCACATCGCAAAAGCACTGCTTTGAGAAATCCTGTTCCCCAAATTCTAACAAATCCCCTGAAAAAGTAATTTGCTGAATTTCAAGAATGAAAATCAAACAGACCACAAAGAATATAATAAAATGAGGTCTCAAAAATAAATACCCCATGTAATGAGTGCAAATCGAGTCTTCAGATCCTCGAACCACGACAGACCTGGAGAGCAAATCTTAAAGTCCCTTGCGACCGGAAACATAAGAGAATAGTCAAAATCTATTAAGTCAGTTATATTAACCTATGCATACAAAAGTGTTCCGGCGACAGCGATAATTAAGATGGAAAATAATGGCAGGCAGAGGAGATTAGTGGATAGGAATAAGAATTTATAACTTCAGCTATTTAACAACATCTATGACATACACTCATTCTGTTAATTACTACATTAGAAATCTAAAAGTTGGGACCTCTAAGGTAATAGGGACATTAATATCTCAAAATGAGAAGATTCGGTGTGTATGCACGTACATGAACGACTACGTAAGCGCAGAGATCTAGAAATTAGATTGAAATGGAAGAAATATAATTTTACACTAATTCACGTAAACTGTGAAGCATGTGTGAAAGACGGTATGTTTGTACGGTTGTCCGAATCGTGTTATTCTAGGAAACATTCATATTTACCATTATGAGTATAGACATGTCTAGAAGAATGTGTGTTAAATGAGAAAAGAGCAGAGAATATATGACATGAAAGAAAAACGAAGAGAAAGGGAGCAGATAAGCAGGGAGGAAAGGGAGCAGATAAGCAGGGAGGAAAGGGAGCGGCAGATATCAAACCACCCTAACTAAATCTCAGTGAGCAAAGATTTTCGCTCTACATTTTAACGTGGGGTTCGACCCCCGGCATCAAGAGCGTATGGCAGCCGCCGCAAGAAGTCGCTCCAAATCGGTTCACCGTGCGACGACTAACCTCACCCGATTTTGCTTAACTTCGCTAGACTCGGAAGCCGTGAATGCACTCAGCTACACCAAAGGCAAGGAAGAATAATTTCCCTTTTTAAACACTTTTGTGTTTCAGCCAAAGTTATTTTAGAGTCGAATTCGAATTAATTCAATAAATATAGAAACCCAAAACAAAGGGCGCTCAAAGAAACAGATGGAACGACGAGAGACCGACGAGATCCACCATCAGATATTTCGTGAAGACTTTTTCCAAAAGAGTGGATATGTGAGTAAGGTACATAGCCCGAGAATTCTAGAGAGGAAAGATCTTGGGGCAATTGGGACCAGGTTGTTGTTCTTAGAACGCACCCAACGTCCGCAAGCAAACTAAAACGAGACCGGGAGGTCAGGTAAACCTATAGTCGTCATCTGCGGCATGGGTAGAGGGAGGAAGAGAGAATACGAGGACATTTAGCTGTAAACATGCAATTAAATTATTACTATTCAAACAAAGCTCATCAGACGGACCCATATCCGATAGACTCCAGGGCTTCCTAAAAAGCAAGACTTCAACCACAACAACCAATTAGGTGCTGACGTGACCGAACTGTGGTAGCGAGAACCGAGACAGCGCCAAGTCTCAAAGAAGCGGCTGGGGTCAAGGACAATATAGTAGATTTCTTGCAGTCATTAAATACCATAAAACCAATAGGTTTTGGACTGAGGAAATACCCAAGTCTTAATATTTAAAAAAACTTTTACTGCAACAAAGAGGATTAAGTAAATAGTAAAAGTGAATGAGAAAACAGGTATTTAAATGAAATTGGGAAGGAAATCTCCTTCATATGATTGCAAGAACCAAAAACCTATTTCACCCCATAGTCAAGTTAGCTAAGTTCATCTCAAAATATAATTCTTAGAATGGACGTTGAAAAAAAAAAGTGAACTTCAATGAAGCATAGATTTTGAAAAGAACTAAACATTTTTCAAAGTAGTGAGTGTAGAAAAAGTTTTGTGGACAAATGAATATCAGAATCGCATGTAAACATGAGTAGACGCAATCTAAGTTGTCTGAAAAGCCGGCACAGCACAAGTAATCAAGGAAGAAACGTATGTGACAAATTTTTTAATGGTTTTAAAAAATAGTACTTTAGAACCAGAATAACCTATAGAGGTTACGTTTAGTTCACCTAACATTTTATTAATCTTCTTGCCACATGGAAGGAGCCGCTAGAAATGGAGGACTCAAACTTGATCTTCCCTGAAGCTGACTTGGGTGTCCCGCAGGGCGCCTTATGAAGGAAGCTGTGCCATTAATTGCTTTACACTAACCGCACCATCTGTTATGTTTCTTTCACCTGTCAAAGAGTGTTTAGCAAAACACTCAAAGAAATTATTCGATAATTACCAGTTTTCTGCAAAACAGCGAGAGGTCAAGGTATTAAGCGACGGTTTCGAGTTTGTTTTTTAAGGGTTTTGTGTTTGTTTGTTTTTTTAATTTAGCCTCGCATTAGGCAAAAAGATAATTATGGCCATTTATGACCTTGTAGGCAGTCACCAGATGGACGCTTAAAAATTAATTTGCCACATAAAACAATTTATCAAATCAAAGACAGGAATGGAGCTAATTTTCTTGCATGGTGGGTAATTAATTCAAAAAGAAAGATTTGATGAGCGCAACGCTGCATCAACATCGGGTTATTTAGCCTCTTTGACATATGCCTGTGTGCGGCAATAAGCCAATTATTTATAAAGGAAAATTAGCATTATCTATGAAAGGGGGTTGTTGTTTTTTTTTAAATGGCAATAGAATATTTTCAAATTCTTAGATTCAGCCAAATTGGAGAAATGTTGCCAAATGCCGCGACATCGATAATTACACAAAAACGGTAAGTGGAGGCGGATGGAAGGATAAAATGTCACAATTTTACGATGCAAAGGGTGGGGGGAGTAAAAAAAAACAGAGATGAGGCAAAAAGGTAGTAACGAGACAATAAGAAATGAAGCGGCGATAATTCTAGGCTGGAATCTATAAAACGACACAAATTAATAAGATTATGAGTAGCCACGAGAATGAAAAATAGGTAAAGGACCAGGAATATTGGGGAACTTTGCTAATAGAGAAGGGTGGTGGAGAGAAGGGTGGTGGAGAGAAGGGAGCTGGAAAGAAGGGAGGTGGAGAGAA